>JBBPOB010000057.1:0-37717 GCA_038091275.1 Tylopilus subfusipes
ACGCCGAGTTTGAACGAGATTCGGGCGTTGTTGGCGAGGCGGCATGCGGGTGCGGCGAGTCAGTCTGCGCGACCGACACCCACGCACGCGCCGGCGGAGCCCGTCGCGGTGCCTGCACCCGCACCCGCACCCGCACCCGCACCCGCACCCGCCCCTGTCGCATCCGCGTCGACAGACGTACCGTCCTCGTCCTCGTCCTCGGCGGAGGGCGCTTGCATTGACAAGGGCGGTGTGGGTGGTACGCCCACCCCGACGGCGGCGAGGGCGTACACCACGGAGTCGAGAGCGTCGTCGTCGAGCGTGCGTGCGAGGCGACGACAGCCAATTCCGCCCGTGCCGTTCGAGACGTTTATCTCGCCCGTGCATGCGCGGGACGAGCGCGACAAGCCCATGAGCACGAGCGGTGCCAAGGACAAGGGCAAGGGTAAGGCCAGGGAGGTCGACCCGCTGATCTCGCCCACTGCGAGACGGTCCCGCGCGTCCATAGGCGACGCGGGGAGTGTCACGTTGCTGGACTCGCAAAGGCCAAGGGGGAGGGCGTCTGAACATGTGAGGCGGGCGTCTGCGGCGGCGGCGTTTGAGGCGTATATCGTGCGGGATTCCCCGAAGCAGCAGGCCCGCCTGGACGGGCAGCGTGCGGAGTCGCGCTCGCAACCGCCGAGGCAGCCGAGGTTCTCTCTGGCGGTGTCATCGCCTGCGGTATCCGACACTGTTCCGGTTTTGGACGTTGGTAGGGATGGATCTACGGATGATGCGAACGCGATGGATGTCACGCCAGAGGTCGATAGGCAGGCCAAGGACGTCGATGAGAGGGAGCGCGGTGTTGGCTTGACGAGCGTGGACGACGGGATCGCGTCGACCGAGCGTGAGCATGAGGGCAAGCCAGACACGCAGGAAGCGGCAGTGGTGGACGAGGCGGATACGTTGTTGGAGCTCGCGTCGGTGCATTTGTCGCAACCAGAGGTGTCAGTGCACGAGGCGGACAAGGTTGGAGTGACGGACATGATCGACGAGGTGAGATGCGCGTATATGCTCTGTTCGTTGCCGTTGCTGAAGGTGTCGGTTAGTCGGCTGGTGCTAAGATGCAGGCGGTCCATGAAAGTGAATGGGAGGTAGGGAGTGCGATGGCGGTGAGTGGACGTGTTCGTGTGTGGGTACGAGGGTGCTGATGCGTCGGGTCAGGTTGATGCTCCTGATGCTCTTCCTGAGGATCTGGAGGTGAGAGAGAGTGATGAAGAGGAAACAATCCCGCAGAACGTTCTCGTTCAAACAGAGAGGATTGAGGTGAGTGAAGTGCGCACACATACGCGTAGAACAGCGCTAAGCTGTGCTGTCGATTAGCCTGCCCAGAACATGGACACACTTGCGACAAAGAACAAAGTTGCGCTCGAGAAAGGTGTCGTACAGGATGATCCCATCGAGATTTCGTCTCGTGCGACGACGCCTGATCTCATTCTTCCTGGGGATGATAGCGCTTGTTTGGTCGAGCTTCCCTCTATCTCCAAAGATGCTGATCAGGATATTGCCCACAACCCTGATCACGAACGACGCTGCTCAGGTGGCGCGGACTCGATTGAGGAGCATGACACGCTACTGGCAGCACCCGCTGAGTGTGAATTGGAGGTAGGTGGACGAGTATGTCTGGAGATTATCGCTCACGTTGGACAATCGGAGGGCGTGTCCGTCAGTACTCTCCTCAGAAGCAGGACCGTGTCCAGCACGTCACTAGTGCCTCCCCGAGAGCGCTCGCGTCCGAATAGTTCGAACGAGAGATTGCCCTCATCGTCCACATCCGATCCATTGGATACCTTGCGCCGCCCAGCCCCAGTCTCTGGTCAAACTAATGGCGCATCCTCCTCGTCCCGGTCCGACGCCCATTATATGCACGGGTACCGCGTCGTCACCTGGGATTCGTACGTGGCCGAGCAGCGGGAGCGTCCACCCGAGTACAAGCTCGCAAAAGATCTGCCGCACTCACTACAGGACTATATCAACAAGTATCCTGCCGCGTTTCGCGAGTCCGACGTGGCGCGTCGGATCTTTGAGGGGCATATCCAGGAAGCCATGGTCAACGAACCCGACGCGCCGCTGATCGAGGTTTTCGACAACGACATTGGGGACGAGGTGACGCCCCAGTGGGAGTTCCACTACACGAACGAGATGTGGTACGGAGAAGGGGTGCCGCCCCCGGATGTGAGGAACCTGGAGAGTTGTGGGTGTGTCGGGCGGTGCGATCCCAAGTCGAGCACGTGCGCGTGTGCACAGCGTCAGAAGAGGTGGGTGCAATGGTACATCGACAGGGACTACATACCGTCGACGTGGCCGGGATCTCCGTTCGTGTACGACCACAGGGGGTTGCTGCAGCGGTTCGAGTGTCCGATCTTTGAGTGTAACCGATTCTGTCATTGTGATGAGGACTGTTCCAACCGGGTGCGTGTGGTGCGTGTACCTGAACTGATGAGTCCCCTGATGGTGATTGCTAGGTGGTGCAGAATGGCCGCAAGTGGCCGGTTCATATCGTTAGGACGAAGCACAAGGGCTGGGGTGATGCGGCAGGTTTGATTTCGTGCGCTTTTGCTAACGTAGGTTATAGGCTTGTCTGCTGGGAACAAGAAGATCCCCAGAGGATCGTACATTGGTATCTATGCAGGAGAACTGTTGACGGAACAGGAAGGGGAGGCGCGTGGCAGGTACGTGTGTGGTGATGGAATACTCTTGTGTGTTGACGGCTGTAACAGGTACTACGATCTGTACGGACGGACGTATTTGTTTTCGGTTGATTTTCACCACCTGAAGCTTGACATGGAGGACGAGGACGAATGGGAGAACGTGTATGTGGTAGACGCGTATCACGCTGGCAACGTGAGTGGTACGTCGATCAAAGGATGACGTGTGATTGATTTCCAACGATGACAGTTCACGCGGTTCTTGGTGAGTGCCTCGGTCGACGTGTGTAATGTGAACGGGCGCCGATACGGCTCCGGCAGAATCACAGCTGCGATCCGAATTGCAAGATAATAGCGTGCTACGTCGACGAAGCGGACATCGACAAGCCGTCGCTGGCGGTATTTACGACGCAAGACGTGGAGCCGTGGGAGGAGCTGTGTTTCTCATACTATGGGGACATTGATGTGAGTGAAATGAATGTGATGTGGGCTGTGCTGACACGCGAGCGTATTAATAGGAGAAGCGGGAAGAGATCGAAGCGAAGAGGAAGGCAGGGGGAGATGTCGTGCGCGAGCATGCGGTGTACGCTCAGTGTCAGTGTGAGGCAGACAACTGTATCGGACGACTGTTCAGTTGAGATCTCCCCGTGTAATGAGATCGAGGAACGCGTAACCACATGACCTCGCGTGATATATATAAACCGAGGCTCTCCGTGCTGGTCACGCTCAAGCGATGGCTCTCCTCCTCGCCCTCTCTCTCCTCCTCCCGTGCGCACTCGCACTCTGGCCTGTCCCGTCTCACCTCTCCACCGGAAACACCGCCCTCCGTCTCGGCCCCGGCTTCTGGTTTGACGTCGCAGTACCAGACGCACCCGCAGACCTTTGGCAAGCAGTCGAACAGGCCCAGTACTACCTACAAAACGACAGGCTCGGCCGTCTCGTCGTCGGGCGCGGCGCCAACGACTCTGCCGCACTCGCCTATGCCCCGACGCTCTGGTCGCTCCAGCTCTCCCTCGTCGACCACGCGACCGTCAACAGCATCTCCGCCGAGTCCGTCAAACCCCTCGGCTCGCGTAGCGAGGAATACGTCCTCACTATCCCCGGCGACGGAAGTCCCGCGACGTTGACTGCCAACTCGACGTTGGGGCTTTACCGCGGCTTGACGACCTTTGGCCAGCTGTGGTACTATTATGGCGGCGTCACGTATACACTCGAGGCCCCGATCGCGATCAAGGACGCCCCCGCTTATGTGCGTCCCGTCGTGGTTCTGAAAACGCGTCCACTGACGCGTGATTATAGCCTTACCGTGGATTCGGGCTCGACACTTCTCGGAACTAGTGCGTATTCGTTGCCCCTCTCCGGTGAACGTGCAGTGACGTCGCGCGTGTCTAGCTTCCCGGTCAATGACTTGCTTAGGACGCTCGACGCGATGAGTTGGGTCAAGATCAACACCTTCCATTGGCACATCACCGACAGTCAGAGTTTCCCGCTCGAGGTCGCTCAGTACCCGCAGTTGGCTGCCAACGGTGCCTACTCTCCCTCCGAGACCTACAGCACCGGTGACGTGCAATACGTTGTCCAGTACGCTGCAGCAGTACGTTTCTTTTTTTTTTTCTCATCGTTCGATCCACTGCTGATTTCGCGTGCATCTTTCTGTAGCGCGGTATCGACGTTCTCTTGGTACATGTCCTCGAATAGAAGCAGGATCACAGCTGACGTTGCCTCCAGGAAATCGACACTCCCGGCCACACCGCCAGCATTGCCTTGGCCCACCCCGAGTACGTCGCCTGTTACGAAGCATCTCCCTGGACGACGTACGCCAACGAACCCCCCGCCGGCCAACTTCGCTTCGCCCTTCCCGAGGTCGTCAACTTCACCACTTCTCTTCTGAGCGATATCGCCTCGACCTTGCCCTCGTCTTATTTCAGCACTGGCGGCGACGAGCTCAACACCAACTGCTACGTCAACGACACCCTTACGCAGAATCAACTCAAGTCGACCAACACCACCCTTGCTCATGCCCTCGCCACGTTCACGAACAGCACCCATGGCGCACTAATCGCGCAGGGCAAAACCCCCGTCGTTTGGGAGGAGATGGTGTTGACGTGGAACCTCACTCTTTCGAAAGAGACTATCATCATGTGGGTTCCTTTTGGTCTGATTCAGAGTAACCCCTTTTGAGCATGCTTTCCAGGGTCTGGATTTCGTCCGAGGACGCGGCTGCCGTGGCCAAATTGGGATACCGCATCGTCCACGCGCCTTCCGACTACTTTTATCTCGTGCGTGTCTGCTTCGTCTTCTGATGCCCCTGTCCCACACGGCCTCACGTTAATTATAGGACTGCGGTGCTGGCGAATGGGTGGGAGATGACACCGGGTGAGTCATGTGCTGGTCATGCTACGCGTGATCAAGGGACTGACGCCGGTCTTTTCGGTGATGCAGAAACAGCTGGTGTGACCCCTTCAAGTCGTGGTCCAAGGTAAGCGGTGTTCCTGGCAGTCACCTGCGCAACCCCTCCATCCGCCGGTCCGGAGCTAAGGCGTTCTTGTTCTAGTCGTACACGTTTGATCCGCTCGCCAACTTGACTGAATCCCAACACTCGCTCGTTCTCGGAGGTACGTTTCCCTTTTCTATCTGCCAACGGCAGCGTGCCTGGGTCGCTGACGATGAGAACCAGGCGAACAAATCCTCTGGGCCGAACAATCCGGACCGCAAAACCTCGACCCCATCGTCTGGCCCCGCGCCGCCTCCTCCGCCGAGATCTTTTGGAGCGGAAAGCAGCCGTCGGGTGCACCTCTCGACGTGACCGAGGCGTTGCCACGTCTTCAGGTGCGTGTATATGTCTTGCGGGGAACCTGACGTTCTATGACGCGCGAACGTGAACGCAGGACATACGGTATAGGATGGTTCACAGAGGCTTGAACCCGATTCAGTTGCAGCCGCAATGGTGCGCGCTGAGGCCGCACGCGTGTGATCTGCACGCTTGAACGGCCTCGATACGGTGCCCGCCTTCTTGAAAAAGGTCTTGCTTTGGGATCGGAGGCGATATATAGGTTCCTTTGAGTTGGTTTTGGGGGGACTGTGCAGACTATTTGTTGCCTCCGACGTGGATTGAGGAATAATCATTGTGTGGTCGTTAGTAATGCAGTCAACTCCCCCCATGACCGATATCCCTCGATTTGCGCCGTGGGGTATGCGGTTATATATTGGGGAGTGTCAGTTCTTTGAGAGATTGAGTTGTCCTTGACTTTGCCTGATGAATGATATGTATACTCTGCAGTGGCAGTAAACGTGAATTCTTTGAAAGTCTATCATTACATTTTGCATGGCATTGATGAAAGATAAAAAGCATTGAACTCTTGTTCTGAAAGTCCACCTCACTTTGAATAGTCTGCCATTCCTGGATGTGACCATTTCCAGAAATCCACGATGAAGAGATCTTAGAACATGACCAGGTTGCATACTTACGTCTTCAAGTGATGTACATTCTACTCGTATGACTAGCTTGTAGTAAACCACCATTTTCCTGTCCCGTTCCCTCGAAGCCATCTGTCTGGAGATGAAATACAAAGATGACAGACACAGCATCCACATTTATGATCATGCACTAAAGGTCAGCGTGCTTTCACGTATACGCAGGCGTACGCTGCGATCAGACAGCCATTCGAACCGCACCCACTCGAGCGTACCCGCGATCGTCATGTTCGCTGAAGCGAGGAAAACACGTGAGCGAGCGACGCTCTTTTGAGACCAACAACAACAACAACAACGCTCAACAACAACGACTCACCCTCGTCCCCGACGTTGAACGGAAACGTCTTGTACGGCCGCGATCCCATCTCGCCCTGCCTCGGCGGCCGCCCGGGGTGCAACAACGCGCTCGCCAAGCTCGGGCCGACCTTCCAGACTCGGACCACCCCTTCCTCGAGCGAGACCGTGACGAGCCGTCGACCGTCGGGTGAAAAGGCGCACGCGGTCGGGCGGTGGGTGTGGCCGTCGAGGACGTAGAGCTGGGTGGCTGATTTGAGGTCGTACATGATGAAGGCGCCTTCGGCAGTGCCGACCGCGAGTCGTTGGTTTGGGCTGTGAAAGTCGACGGTTGGGAAACTGTCGAGGGGAGCGTGAGTGGGTGTGTCATTAGGAAAAAAAGAGAGGAAGCGGGTGGACGCGAACAAGGGGCAGGGACGTACGTTTTGACGACGTGTCCGATAATTTCGGTCGCAGTGTCTATCACGGCATCTCGGCTCGCGGTCGAGTTGGGATCGAGAGACTTGACCACCGCCTCCATCAATCGTGGTAAGTGCGGATACAGTATCAGCGGTCGCTGTCCACGTCCTGTCAGCGACACGCGTGTACCAGCACCATACAACGACCTACCTTGCGTATCAAAAACGCCACCAACTGCATCACGCTCTTTCGCTCCGCCACTGACCTCGGATTCAGAATGTCCAACGTCAATACCGTCATGAACAGCCCCGTATGCTGCATCGCGATGTGTAACACCGCCGAACGCGCTTGCGGACCGACGTTTTGGACGGAAATCTGGTCCTTGCGCATGTTGGTCGCGAGCGCAAAGAGCGCACGCAAGAGGACCATGCTGTCCGTGTAGTGTTGCCAGATGTGGAAGCCTTTTGCGCAGAGGTCGATAGCGAGGGTGCGATGAGTCGACATGTCGTCGTGGAGGTACAGCGAGATCGACTTGGAGATGTCGACGAGCGCACTGGGGGGAGCGTGAATGCATTGAACGAGAGCGCTGAGCAGACGACGCACCTCGTCGAAAGGAGACTATATTTCTCGATGGCCATGTAACCGCAAAGAAAGAGCGCGAGTCCGGACTGCTTCGAGTCTTGATCTGCAGAAGGTTGTAGACACGGTACTTGAGGGGTCAAGTCAGCAGAGAAGAACAGACGGCGAGACGCGTAACTTACGATGATGTTGCCAAGCGTTCACCAGCGCAGAACTTTCCTCGTCGCAAAGTTTTACCACGCCTGCATCGAACAAGATCCGTGCTGCGTGACGGAACTCGTCTGTGCTCGAAAATCAGTACATACTCAGGACGCATGCCTCAGGGGACATACTCAACGCATCTAGCCATTGTCGAGCCAAGTAAACGACATCTGGCGCCTTGAAATGAGGTCCGACCAGAGGCTGAAGCGAGGTGGCATAGAACGTCATCACAGTTTGACAGTTGTCGCTGATGTCTGTCAACAAAATCATGAATCCAGCAGCGCATCGGATCGCGACACCAACGTACCCTCGTAGAGCGACATCGTCTTGAGTATCGCAATGATGGCGATGGCGCGCGAGGCAGAAACGACCCCTGATATGCGCCAAGCGTTCTTGACGTTTTGGTAGTTGTATAGCGTCGTCGCTTGACTGGTTTGGGGTTCTCAACACACGGGGTCATGTACACAGAGCAAGAACGGGACTCACGAAACATGTCCGACGCCGCCCGAGTTGAAGGCAATACCCAATTTGACTTCACACACTTCATCGATATCCGGACTCAATCCAGGGGTCAGCATGATCGACAGCAGAGTGCGAAGGTGCGTCAAGGGCGAGGAAGGGGTCAAGGACGAGGCCGGGATATTGCCGGACGCTTTCGCGTCTACGGCTGTCAACTTCATGAAACGCTCCAGTGCGATCGTGAACGTGCACACTCATGAATGATCTTAGATAGGGTGACTCCCATTCAAAAGCATGGACTTACTTGAGTCCACGGTGACCGACGTGTTGGCAAGGGTTGACACCGAAGGGTTTACGCGTGTATCTCTACCGTCGATCGGTCTGCGAGGAAAGTTGGGTGTTTTGTTTCGTCCTTGTTGACGGATTAACGAGACTCACAGTTCGAACCAGCCCGAAGTACCGAGGGCGTCCCTAGCCTTTTCAGTGTCCATCGCACGCCGAAACTCGCCCGTCTTGATGTCCCATAGTCTTGCAGAGCCATCGGCGTAGAGTACCATGAGCAAGTCATGCTCCTCGCCACCACCGTAATGGATGCTTGACAGAGGCGACGATGCACCCGGCAAGACATACAACCTAGGCCAAAGGGTCATCCCAACCGAACGAGCCGACAACCGAGACGGACGTACAACTCAAACCCATCCACTGCCATGACCGCGATTGTGCCGTCCACGGATATGCACAACGCACATCCACGTAGTGGACCCGCATATTCTTCTTGCTGTCGCACTTGAACGACGTGTAGCAGCGGGGCTATGAACTGGACGAAGCTGGCGCAGAGTTTGAGGTCCCTGATGAGACGTGAATGAGCCCTCCAGCGTTCAAATACGAGTTTCTTCGTACTGTAGCGACCATACGGTGATGCCACCGTCATCTGATCCTCCAATGATGAATCGGTCTCCCGTTCGTTCATTGCGAATGAGGTGCAACGAAAGGACAGAGGCAGGAATGGGAATGTCAGAAACATGTTGAAACAGTAGAGCCTCGTTTGGCTGGATGGAAGATGAGGAAGGAGGTGGCTCTGAAGGCGACTTTGGGGAGGTGTGCGCTGAGAAGGAGGTTTGGCGGAGGTAGCCATCGCCTGGAAGAACAAACGTCAGACCAGGGTTCCGGAGAGGGACCTTAAAACTTACTGTAACCAAATATAAGCGAATTGAATTCTAGGGGAAGGACTGCAGTCAGAGTGGCACCAATCTCCTGACGAGAAGCGGCTGCCAGTTGTGAATGCCAAAGTCTATGATGCGTCCGGTCTTGCGATTCTGACGGTGCAAACAGAAATACCTCTTTGCGACCAGCTGAGGTATGACGCAGGGTGACGACGCCATTCGTGGCATTGATGAGGGACGCTGCACTAGGTGTTCCGAGGGAGATTGTCTGAGTAGGTATCGGCCTGGAGATCACAAAAGGATCTGGAAAGTTCGTTTGGAAACAAAAACATGACAAGAAAACCTACTGCAGCCTGGCGTTTTCTGAATCACCTTGGTCTCCATTGGCATCCACCGGAATTAACGTATACCACCGGGCGAAGCTCTGTTTCGTTGATTAAGTGCTGCAAACGTTGCAGCATGACAGCAAAACTAACCCCCAAGGCCACGAACGTCTGGCTATCGACGAATTGTAACTCCAAGATCTTGCCAACACCTTCCGGCTGGACTCGGGTGAAAGACTGATCAAGCACCAGCCCACCAGTTCGAAACTGAAAGATCTGCACGTAAAGAGAAGTTAGTTGAGGGCTATCGCGGCATGTATTCTGAACACACCAGAACCTCCGTATCTGTCCAAGCAAGAATCAGTACTGCGTCTCTTGCAACGCTATATCGACTACAAAGCCCTCTTATATTGCGAGGTGTGGACGAAAACACAGCTTCCCCGACGACCTGATCTTTACCAAACCAAAGACGCGAAAAATCTGTATTGGGAGGGGCTGGACACTCCGGTGTCGTTCCGTTCACATCTCTGGCAGTAACATTCTCAGAGCTTTTACTGACGAGAGATTTGAGCGAGTTTGGTATCGTCAAAGCCCTAGGCTCCTCAGACGAGTTCCCGGCAGAAGACGAGACGGAGCCTGTGCGAACGCGAACTTCGAAGCGAGAGACGACAGAGAGTGGCCTGGAGATCACGTGGTACTCTCTATCGATGTAAACAAAGGATAGCGAGCCTGTGAGGAGAATGGGAGGGAAGGGATGG
This sequence comes from Tylopilus subfusipes, assembly GCA_038091275.1. Classification (NCBI taxonomy): domain Eukaryota; kingdom Fungi; phylum Basidiomycota; class Agaricomycetes; order Boletales; family Boletaceae; genus Tylopilus; species Tylopilus subfusipes. The sequence goes on from JBBPOB010000057.1 coordinate 10,317, forward strand.
TCGACCATGAAATGACGTACCGTCCACTTCGTTACGTACTATGTCGGACGCCTCGGCGAACCCATCGACCTGCCAGTCGCCCAGTGGCTCAAGCCATGTAGGGTGGACGTTGTGAGAGTCTCCGACGTGAAGTTCAAACAACGAGTAACGTGCATACTTGTGCGTAGCTTCGTCGGGTGAATCAAAAAGGCCAAAAATCTCAGAGTAAGGAGGTCGATGTGTGGCACAAGCCAAGATAAGATGGGCCCTCTGTGGAAAGCAATTGAGAGAGGTACGCGGGGGCACCATGCTGGATGTTTACCTCCTCGATTTGAACAGACCTCAACCGCGTCCAATACGACATGTCATTTTGTGACTGGGCAGGCTCTCGACATCGCGCAGTTGCAATACATGTACCATCATGCGTGTCAAAGACGGATACGTCACTAAAACGTACATGAGCCACCTTCATTGCATGAATATGTAAGCGTACCCTGATTCCTGCAGGGACATCAGTAAATCCGTCCCTTCTGGAACGATGAGATCTGTAACTCCATGTGCTACACCACAACGAAGTGGAAATATGTGAGCGATCAATGCGATAGACTCTTCTTCTGTCTTGTCATTCAGGATGGGGAGGCGCGGTGAAGATGGAGTAGAGAGCGACCTAGGAGTCCATATTGGCGAATTTGTTGTGGGTAGAAGTGATTTTGGGTCATCGCGTCCCTTGCTTGATTCCGGACTAACCGGCGTGAGGGTAGAGGGTGGGAGGAACGGGGAAGGTGGCGGTGGTGATGTCCGCTCGATGGCCACTCCTTTTTCGAAAGTGGTTAGTAACGTATCCACGATGCTCCGCTCGCGTGCTGATTTGTTGATAGCATTACTCTTTAGGAGATCTCTGAGCCGCTCGGGCTCGTCCTCGAAGTCGACGAAACTCTTTGACGCCTGCACCTGTTCACAAGATACTCCGGAAACTACACGAGAGCGAGCAGGGGGCTTGATAAGGGCTTGATTGAGGGACAGGGAAGAAGGGGAGGCCGAGTGTCGACGGGACTTTGGAGAGGAAGGTGGAGAGGTAGTGCGAGGACCGGAATGGGTGGTCTTGATTGGGGTAGGATAGCGTGTGCGAGACTTGGATGAAGTGCCATTTTTTGAGGCGTGTTCGCCGGGTAGAGGGGTTCCGAACAGATATACCGATCCGGACTTTGCTCCCACCGCAGCTCTGAGACGCCCCTGGGTTTGATCTGAGCTCCAAGCAACTATTCTGGAAGATGGTTCGTCGACGAAACTCTGCTCTGTCGCACTGGCGTTCGTCTGAGAGCCCTGTTGCACTATCAGGTGCAGACAAGTCGGAAGCGTGAACGGCACCAGCATGGCCGACGACGTATGAGAAGAGCCAGAGTCTATCAGAACAAGTCAGAAGTCGACTGTCGCGCTCTTCGTGTAGGTTCGCGGCATGCACTGCTCAGTGCTCGGGTGTTCAGGTCGAGGTCGAAGCACGGTACTAGCCAAATCCGGCAAAGCGTCTGTTTGTTTCAAAGGCTGCTGCCAAACAACCTCCGAGTACTAATACCACTGGCATCCCAGACGAAGGAAGCTGTCCTAGGCATTCCGTGAGTAGCTCCCAGCCACGATGGTCGACTCAGATAACCGTAGCGCCCGGCCAATCCCACTCGGTCAGCAGTACCATAGATGGCCATTAGTGTCAAGTTTCCCCGATCAGCCACGGAACTTTGGTCATCTCTCTCCGCAGGAGCACTTTCCCCATTCGTGGCTTTGCACAGAACGCCACACTGATAACCTGCCCCTCTTTAACCCCGCAGGCGCAACCCGACTTGTGTCCGTCGCACCACCTCCCTGACCATGGGAAGTGCGTCGGCGTGGGGGTAAGCGATGGCTCGAAATGCGGCAGTCGCGCTCTTTCAGGACCGAGGTCTCGTGGGCGAACAATGATACCTCTCAGAAGCGACAAAGAGATGGCTAACTCGTTCAGTCCTCACTCGGTCCGAGGACATCCCACTCGTACGATTAATTTCCCTTCATTCAGGCATACACATTTCCACATTTCCCTGGGGGCCTCGCTGCATACTTACATAGAACGCACCCAGCAATTCAAATCAATCAAAATGCATGAAATACTTCCTCGCATCCTCGCACCTAACCATTTGCTGTATGTATCCTGTGCCGCGCTTCTCCCATTCGGACGGGAATCACCGTGCTTCCCACCTCCCCTCCCTCAAACGATAAGCTTCTCTACAAGCTCCTTCCGAAGTGAAATGGCAATCCCTACGTTCATAGTATGACCCATGTGCAGCGTCTTCTATTCGCTTCCCCCATGTACGACAGTGCGACTTTGCACTTCATGCGCATGTTCAGCGTGTGACGTATGTCTCTGTGCCCGCACATTGACTGCGATCTCGCGTTGCGTCGTGCAATACACTTGCTACGCTCTCCACCACCCACGTCCGGAGATTTACCCCACCTGCAGTCCCCCACCCCATCCCGTCCCCACTCAATGTGTATGAACATCAACTCCCCATGCGGTCATCGCTTCAGCCACCTACTGCTTGTGGTGGTGTTGCGCTAGCTCCACTCCTCGTGGCTTCTAGCCTCTAAGGGATTTGTCGATTTCATGTTCCTTCCGCAACGTGGACCCACTCGCAGCCTTTCATTGTTGACGTTTATCAGGCACTGAGGCATTCGCTGAGATCTCGCGTCACAGCGATCTGCTCCCTGCTTCCTTTGTGTGCAGTCTAGGCCAGACGCGCCATATCCACCGGGGATCCGCACGTATCAGGTTTAAGTGGCATCGTTCATTTACTTAATCTCAGGGTCTCGAGCCCAAGACATTCATGGAACATGCTGTCATTCTATGGTAGAAGTGGAAGTAATCGATACAGATGGTTAAAAAAAACCTCAAACGAGAAGAAAAATTAAAGTTGGGTGTACCGTGGCCAGTACTTTTGTCGGAAAGAAAGCAGTAAGTGGTATAAGTTATCCCCAAACGAAAAAGCAGCCCTAAAAATTAACCCTGCCGAGAGATATAGTATGCAGCCTATGCGTACACGTCTTTTCCACAACCGATCGCTAGTGCGCTCAGCGCAAGATGTGGTAACGAGGTTGCGTACAAACGAAAAACGCGATTCATCTGCGGTCGCGTGTCTAGACGAGCGGCGATGTGGATCATCAGATCTTTTGGCGAGGCAATGACCAAGGGACGCAAAACGTACGCTGTTTTGTTGTTTTGAACTCTGCTGTCTTCGCATCGTGATCTGGGCGTCCTCGGCCAGTGCTGGGCTGGGCGAGCGTCGCATGTCGTATGCCTTTTTGGAAAATAAGGACCCGGTGCGCCATTGACCATCAAAGGGCGTAAACTCACGCTGAGCGCAGCGTGCGCAGGCCCCTGTTGCCTTTGTTTCTGGAGTGCATGCTCCATCTGAAAGCGAAAACGTTGAGCGCGTTCGAATGCACATGTGCATACAAAAGAGACCCACCCTCGCTCTACTGTGCGCCGCTGCGTTGTAGTGCATCATGTCCTGGGGGAGCGAGGACATGGTCGGAAGTGCGGCGAGCGAGTGCGTCATGGAGGGGAGCGCAACAAGGTTTTGTGGTGGGGAAGCGTTGGAGGAGCCAGAGGAAATCGACCTTTCGGATGGCGCCATGGAGGAGGAGGAGAGCGTGCGTTGATACTGCATAGGGAGTCGACCTATCGTTGGAGGGAAGGGAGCCCCGGGATATCTAGGCCCTTAAATCGTCTCGAGTCAAGCGGCGCTCCCTTTGACAGGGACGATGACGGTTTGGCTAGGCGGATATTACCGAAGGCGTGGTGCAGGTTGACGCAAGATGAACGGGAATCTATGCATGATGCATGATGATGACTCCCCGTGAGTTATCAGCGCGACCAATCAAGGGGTACGGGGAGAAGGCAGTGTCATCAGCTTGCCTTGGTTCCCCATTTACGGCTCGTTCCCGCCCTATTTTGGGGTCCCAACACGTTGTTTGCATCGCAGCACCCACATGTTTTATAGTCTGCCGTTGGAATGCGACATCCCACGAGGCGAGCACCAGTTTGGTCCAAGGATGTGATCGATGATGGCCCACTCTGGAAGTTCCGTTTTCATACATAATGCTGGAATACCGTGGAATATCTACGATATACACCAGCGTCCAATCGTTACCAACACGTCGGATCTGCCATACAGCGTGTAAAGTCTGAGCAAAAACGTACAAAGGCACAATACACACCTCGAATGGGCACCGTTTCCGCGTGCGACGTAAAGCCGCAGCTGAGTCGCTATTTGACAGTCGTCATCTTCGTTATCATCTGGCTTTCCAGAGAGCGTCGAACTGCGAGTGCTGTCCACTTTCTGAATGACAACTCCAGTCATTTCCGTCGACGCCCCAGAGCGTCCGAGTGGCTCCTGCCCAAAAACAGATGTACTCAATCAAAGGAGCGTAGATGCGTATTTCTACGGCGATTGCACGCTGGAGTATTCCGGTTGCTGGAGGAGCCCATGAAGTGATATCGACTTCCAATACTCGGAGTTGGCGCATAGCCATCAGTGCGCCGTGGAAGCGATATGACTGTCCCCGGAGCCAGTCAGATAACGGTGTTAGAGGAGCATAAAAAGGGAGCAGCTTACGTTGCGAGGCAAAGGCAGTGGGATCGTGCCGATATAACGGAGTTGGGGACACGCTTTTGTAATTGATCGGAATGCATCGATAGAAAGCCCTTCTGGTAGGTGGAGTATGCTCAGGGCCCGAAGGGAAGAAGCGAGACGATACAATTTCGGAATGAATGCCAAGACGTCGACCTCGGAATTCTTGTCGAGTACGACTTGCAGATGCGTGAGCGTCGACCCGACCTGTACGATGTGTTCCGCGGCGGCCAGCGGGCCGTCGAATATTCGGAGCTCGGAGAGACTGCCCGCTTCGAGCTGTAGGGCAGGGTCATTGACCGGGCCGTCGATGGTGTGTAAGCTTTTCAGTTTATTTTGGCTTTCCAGGAACTTGACCAAGTGGGTATCCCAGTAAAAGAGGAGCCGGGCCTCGAGCAGTTGGAACGGAATGTGGGCGATGTCGCTCAAGACCCAGCTGCTCGCAAAGGTAGGATCTTGAAGAAAGAGATACTCGAGTGAGCGCATCCTGGAAAGCGCAAGCTGCAAAGTGGACCAAAACTGCTCTGGGAGCTCGCGCTGGGTACGCCTGCTGTCTGGCAGGAAGCAAAACGAGCGAACGTATGGACCCAGGCGGGGCTGCGATGTGATGGATTGACAGGCGCGGAATGTGATCTGGACGTTCCCCGACATGATGATTTCATACAACTTAGCTTCTGCTTCGCGCTGGAGGGCCTTGGACGTGAGACAGAGTGCAGCGAGATCGCTGCGACGTGCCCAGCAGACGATGCGGCTACAGACGTCGGGCGTGAGGGTGGTGGGTGGCATTGGCGAACGAAAACCTAGCCTGAGGGTCTGCGTCAGCCGAGGTCTCGTCGTCCGAGACAACGACGACGCACGTCCTGGACGCTGAACGCGCGTCTTTTGAGGCCGGTTGTGGATGGCTGAGGAGAGTTGTATGGGGTGGCCAGCCAAAAATCGAAGTGGCGGAGGTTCCCAAAGTTCGCCACCGACCCCGTTTACTTGACTTTTTTTCTCTTGACCTTCATCGCGTCGTCATCGTCTGCCACAACCATGGCCGCCGTCTCACGCACAGATCTGTTGGCTTGGGTCAACGAGCTCCTACAGCTCAACTACACAAAAGTTGAGCAATGCGGCACAGGCGCCGCCTACTGCCAAATTTTTGACTCCATCTACGGTGCGATCGCCTCTCAGATCCCCCTCCTGGATCATATCATCGACCCACTGACCCGCTTTCTAGGGGACGTGCCAATGACGCGAGTCAAGATGAACGCGAAACACGAGTATGAATTCGTTGCGAATTTCAAAGTCTTGCAGAACGTCTTCAAAGCAAAGAAGATTGAAAAGGTGCGTGTCGTGCACACACACACCCTCGACGACGTGCCCATGCAAGCCTGCTCATGGTCGTGTGCGTGTGTGCAGCCCATACTCATTGAAAGGCTCGTGAAATGCAAAATGCAGTGCGTGACCCCTTCGTCCACTTTCACGATCGCCACATCGTGACCCCCGGATCTGTGGCAGAGACAACCTCGAATTCTTGCAATGGATCAAGCGTTTCTGGGACTCCAACTATGGCGGTCAGGGATATGACCCAGTAGCACGGAGGAAGGGTGCCCCCACAGACACGCCAGCCACCATCGCTCCTCTCTCCGGTCCTCGAAGTACCAGCGGTCTCGGCGCGACAGGCAGGTCTGGCGGAAAGACACCGATCAGTGGTCACCGCGCCGGTTCAACGCAGCCGAACGAAGCGATCCAGAATCTCCAAGCACAGCTTCGCGACATGTCCACGCACATGGAAAGTCTAGAGAAGGAGCGCGACTTTTACTTTGCAAAAGTATACATCCGATTCCAGTTCACCGTTACCTTCCTTTCGTACTCATATTCGCCCCCCTTTTTAGCTTCGCGATATCGAAATTCTCGTGCAACAGCAGGTCGAGGCTCTAGAAGTGGCTGGACAGCAGGACGAGACACTTAAGGAGATTCAAAAGATTCTGTACTCGACCGAGGTAATCGCCCCCACGTCCAGGCTTCCTTTTGGCTGACGCCCTCCCAGGAAGGATTCGAGGTTCCAGAGAACGCCGCGCAAGCTGAGGAAGAAGAAACGTTCTAGTACGTCATCAATTTGGAGGAAATAGTCAGTTTTATGCCGTCATGCACGCCCGTCATATGTCGTCTGCGCTTCGCCGTGACTTTGACACGCTCATTGATTTCCATTCGTCGCATCCACTTTCGCCTTTCTTGACAAATGGGAGCCTGTCAGCCCGAATTAGCCTATGTTCTTTGCCTTGGTCGCTCGCTTATAATCGTTCCATCTCCAATACGCACATCTCATAGACCCCCCCCCACCCCCGACCCACCAGCCCAGCAGCGCTTCGTTCGTTTTCGCACGCGTCCTTCTGAGACAAAGGCTACATTGATGCTACACAAAATATTAGGTCCTGATCCAATTCATGAAACAAATAGCAGGTCGTCAATAAGAGGTCTCTAAACTCGTCACATCCGACGTTCAGGGCCATGGCATCCCAGTCGCGTCTAGACACGACACAGCAATCGCCTGTCGATCATCAGTTTCGACACCAGTAATAGTACCGAACCCAGTATCATGCTCGATCCCGCAAGTGCGATACTGGCTGTGTACGCCCCGTGTTGCCGTTGTACCAGCGCTCCCGCGATCGGACCCCCGAAAAGTGAACTGCGACAGAAAAACACGTTCGAGTGAGCTGCGCCACAAACACACAAGCGGACGCACGGGACCGAGATGAACGTGTACAGGGCGCCGATACGCGTCCCCATCTCGCACATGTCAGATATCTGCGCCACGCACGGAGTGATGACCGAGATGAACGCCCCCGACAGGAGTCCGTACAGGGCGGCGAAAATGCTGATCGAGACGAAGTCCTTGCCGAACATCCAAAAGACGAGACACGTGAGTCCGGAAAGGAACGCCGTGGGGCAGAGGAGGTTGAAACGCCCGATCTTGTCGGACAACCAGGCGGGTGCGACGCGACCAACGATCCCGCCAGCGTTCATGATGGATAGTATGAAGAATGCGGCCTGGGACGAGATGTGCAGAGACTCTGCGTAGCCTGATATGAAGAAATAAGGAGTGAACATGCCTATGTGGGATCAGAGGAGGATTTCGGGAGTTCGGAGATGCAGGCACACCTAAGCAAACAAAAAATGATCCCAAGGTGAGCAGCAGAAAGCGTCGGTCCTTAATCGTCCGCGCGTCCAGCGTTAAACACGCCCTCTTGTTGATAGAGCGCCGAATTTTTACAGTCAGAACCGCCACAGCACACAGCACGGCGGTCATCAGTGCAGAGATCCTAACCGTCCATCCGAAACCAACTTTATTGAAAAGGTAACGAAGCATGATCGGATAGACGACTCCCCCTAAACCCAGTCAAGCAGTGATTCGCAACGAGACGGAGAATACGTACCGCAACCAGATCCAGCTGACACGATGCCTATAGCAGTGGCACGATACTCGTTGAAGTGCGTCGCCACAGAGGCCATAGAAGGGTAAAAGCTAGATCGCGGTCAAATTGGCCCTCGGACACACAAGAGAGGATAAAACGTACAGCAACGCGACGCCCAAACCAAATAAGACACCCTGGGACAGTAAATAGTGCCAATATTGAACGGAGACGCTCGTCAAGACAAGACTGAGCACCAAAATGAGTGATCCAGAAGAAAGTAACCCTGTGGGACCATATGCGTCGAAAAGACAACCTATGGGTCCTCCCTGGGACAGAGCGGTCACCGACGTGCCATTTGGGAAGGGGGGAGTCGACGCACCATGAAGAAAAATGTCCACAGCTGCAAAGCCCCTATCCATGATACGCTGAACAGTGACTTGGATGCGAGCTGGTGGTCCGAATACCACGTTTGAAATGTGCCAAAGGCAGTGAGTTGTCCAAAGGAGCAGAAGAGGGCAAGGAACCCTCCAAGGACAGTTAACCAAGCCCTAAGTCTGTTGTTTGTGTCGTCGTCGTCCACGGGAGGCACCAAGGATACCTCGGCCTGCAGCGTGCTACTCCGTGGGGAGGCTTCGCTAGCCGTCCCCTCGAAGCTCGACTTGCGTGTTGGCAGCGACGATTGCTTTTCGATATCAGTCATGGGCTTGGTCGGTCGTCCCACTAGTAGGATAGAGAAAGGAGGGTACGGGGGAGTCGCGACGGGAAGCCCATCAGAGGCCACGATCTATAAACGGGCCGCGGAATACGACCTCAGATCGCACTGCATTAGCGGACTTCCCGAAGATACCGGAACAAGGCATGACGCTGCCTACCTAATATCAATAGCGCCTGCGTGGAGATACATACCCGGCCACCAAGCGGGCATTATACGACCACGCAGAGCCAATCGGGCGGACCGAAGCTCCTCGTTGGCAAGCCAAGACATTGCTGGCAACCGCCACAGGGCTAGAATGCTGACAGAGCCATCATCATCAAGCTGGTGGGGGCCACCAACTTCTATTCACACCTACGTGTACGAGGGACACAGCTGTCCCTCGCCAGCAAAGGTGCCACCAAGGCTTGCAACATTAGACGGGACCGACCAGATGGTCACCTTAAAACGTCCGAACTGTCGAGTCTATTGACGTCGCCAATGTATCCGCCATCGACGGAGCGGCTGCCAATGGGAGATTGCCGTTTTTAGGGTGCCCGATGCTTGAAGAAGGCCGCGACTCGGGCATTGAGTGGGGAATGGGAATCAATAACTTACGTGTAACACCAGAAGTACGACGATTTGGTGTAACGGCACCTATAAAGGGGCTACTGAGTCATTGTGAACGAGCCAACAGCCACACCTCAAGACGACGGGAAAGCGATCAAGAGGTAAAAATAGGGGCAATTAAACGCCGAGGACCTCGATGGGTACCCTTGGCTGTATTTTTATCGGAAATATGGAGGTCACTTAACAGGGGGTGGGGTAGATGACGGTCCTAGGCTGATTGGAAGGATCCAGTTATGGTAGTTCTTCGGTACGACACTGTCCAATCAACCGTCCAGCTTTACGCCGCCGATTTCGCGCAGTTTCCTAGCTTTCAATTCTCGGTAATGTCTGATGACCTTGTCTCTTTCCTCCTCCATCATAGCCTTTTGAGCCATGCTCAACATGCCTAACGGAGCTGCATCGTTCTTCACCACTCCACGAGGGAGGTTCTTGATTGTTGGAGGTTCCTGAGCGATATCATTTAGCCTGCGAGGAGCAGAAGTCGAGACCACCTCGAACTCCTTGGCCACGTGCCACCGACGGTCAACAATCTCCTCGTCAACAGTGGCCGGCGGGGCTGGATCTGAACCCATTTTCGAGCTTTCCGGGGGTGGTTGACGGACTTTGTTTGATTGTTTTCCCCGTTTTAGCTCTTCCTGTGCGGCTTCTTCTCTCCGCACTTTACGCGCCTGCGCAGACGACTGCCGCAGTGCTGTCTTGATGAGAGGCACCATTCTGCTCTCCACCCGCCTGCCAGGAATGAAGTGTGTTCGTGTTGACATCGCCATGCAGTATTTCATATCAGAGCACGATCACCGCTCACCTGTTAAACTGGGCAATGGTTTCACCTGGGTTGATACTAAGCACCGTTATCTCTCCGTCGTGTTTCATATCGGTTGCGTCGTGACGTCTCTTTTTGCGCTGAAGGTGGTCCGCGTCTGAGTCACCGACTCCATCGAGTTCACGCTTCTTCTTCCGGTATTCTCGCCTGATCTGTCCGGCGTCTAGAACACGTGAGACTGACTTCGGAACAGGTTCGTGTTCTATGGAGATCGTGGGGGCCAAATCGGTTGCTCTAGAAGATGGGGAGTACCAGGCATTTTTCAGTTAGGTGGCGACTCGGAGACCAAGTAGTGTATCTCGCATACCGTCGAGCATTCTCCCGTTCCCTTACTGGTCGCTTCGCTCGCTTATGAGGCATTTTACACGATAATGATGGAGCTGAACCGCGTCCGGTCGACGTGGAGAGCAACGTTCCAGCTGCCAGTGATGCGGCTATAAATCGACGTGGTAGAGTCATCACGTGAGTCTAGATGGTAAAGGCTTGTACCATTATCCCCATCCATCTAGTTAAGCGCTCCGTACATTTTTAGACGAACCAGCGTCAATGAGATACTGTTCTAGTTCCAGTATGAATTACCCTCCGTAAATGTCCAGCTACCGAGCGCGCACAGAAAGCCTGCAACACCAACGAAGTAGGCAATGGTAATGGCTATCCGCTTGCCGCATCAGAACCATTGTGTATCAACAGGAAATGGTGGAACTCACCTAATTTCCGGTCTGGCCTCTCGCTGATATCAAAGCGAGGCTGAGGAACACCCATGACATTACAGAATATGTGGGCTGTGATTGGCGGGAATATAGATCCTGTGCGTAGGAAAAGATACGAACAATAGAAACCGAAGATGCTAGTATAGATAAATTGAAAGACTAAGTCACATCAAGGGTCAAGGCGGTTGATACCTGTATCATGGGAGAATAGCTCACCCGTTCCAATCGCGGCGCGTTTCAGGGCTGCTGTGCTACGTCCATACCTGTTGTATGTCTCCCAAGCGTGATGCACGTGGGCTGTGTGTCGAAGGAGGTAAGCTCATGGTATCAAGCATTTGTTTGAACGTGCCGACAGGAATCCTCACCTGCCCCGAACAGCAACGGACATAGGAAGATCATTTGCATCCTCGGTGTCTGTGCTAGGTGGTACACACTGAGAACGCATGCTCGAAAGACGACCTCTTCTGTGATGGGAGCCTTAACCACACATGGGGGTAGTCACATGTCAATGCAGTGCCAAGGTAGATGATGTGTATACACCCACGACTAAATAGTTCCGTATACCCGTGACGGAGAAGAAAAAGGAGAGGAGATCTTCCTGGAGCGACCAGTCACACTGACCAGGCAGTGTACCACGCACGAATTGTGCATAGAGCGGCCCCAGAAAGAGTAAAGGGGTTATGAGATGTGGGAGAATGCTGGTGGGAATCCAGCCGAGGTGATTGACGGTCATTTGCATCGCTGTCCAGAACTGGCATCGTTAGCTTGACCACGTCGGAGCCAAGAGCAGATACATACATTTGTCGCATTGGCCGACATCAAGGCGAACACGATCATGCAAGAAACGAGAGTTGCGCCGCCAACAGCAACGAGACGCGCCCGTATTACGTCTGGGTCGTCCCTCCAACGCTCATTGTGCAGCCTGGGCCTGGAGAAACCATAATCAAGGTGTACTTTGGTGTTGGAAAAGGAAAGTCGTGCATCCTTGGAGATATATATCGAGCCAACGTAGGAAGTCACGAAGAGCGCGGAGAGGACATGGGCGGTAGTTGCTGAAATCATGACCAGTCAGAAAAGGTTGAAGGCAAGTCTATTCACGAGAGACCCGGCTTTTCTAGTCGTTCGTGGTGGTCAAAACTAAGACCAAGGTCCACCGTTCTGTTTGTCATGGTGGGTCCACTCCAAGCGAAGCGAGCGCGTGACCGTGGGGTAACAACAAATAGATACAAATACCCCCCCCCCCGTCTTACTCCGTCGTTCTATTACCTCGAAACAGCTCAAGTCCGCCATGCTGCCCACACTCGTTCGCCGCCAGTTCACCGGCCTCATTCCGCCCAAAATCGCGACCCCTTCCCATCTCGTATGCATGCATCACCGACCATTACATCCCCATTAATTTTTCCAAACAGTCGGCAGGTTCCGGGGAGGGTCTCGCACCTTTGGTGAACTTCTACTCGAAGCTCCCAAAAGGCCGTGCACCACCAGCAACGTTTGACCCTGAGAAAAAGGCCCTGAACCGATTGGGTCTCACAATTCTCTTCTTCTTTGGTGTTGGTTACACCATAGACTATAACAGTACGTATTTTCCACCGCGTACTCTCGGAACTATTGCTGATAAAACACCACCGCATCATCTAGTGCACTTGAGTAAGCAACCCATTATGCTGATCCGCGGCTATCTTGACGCATTTCACAGAGTACCACAAGAACCACCCACACTAAGCGCGTCCGAGCAAGCTAGTTGGGGTCTCGGTGGTAACGCTCGTCAACCAGTCTAAATCATTGTACCGACCGCAAATAGACGACCTTCGTATTTAATAGCTGAAACATTCGCATCCCCAAGGTTCAGCTAGTGAGGGTGAGCTGTGTCAACCGGAACTCGTTTTGGCAGGTATTACACAATGGATAACCGCGTCCTTCCCCCGCTGATGTGGGATGTGGGTATTATTATGAGCGAAGGACGATTAAATTTCCGTGGCTATAGTATCCGAGCTGACATCACAGGGCAGATGTAGCCTTGTTCCGCTCCAACTCTGACGTGTCTTCTTGAGAACAATTAGTGGGCCTGACATACGCGTTGCACGTTATCGCGTCCCAAGTCCGACGCTTGATTCGGGCAGGGCAGCGTGGGGCTGATCAGTTATTCAACTCCATGTTTGGCACCACTGAGGTGTTTCTTCCTCAAGGGAACTTGGATCTCAGCTCGTTGGCTATGAGATGGGCTGTTGGTCATGCGGAACACCAAAGGAACCGTACCACTGCAACATCATGAGACCTCGGTAGCAAATACCAGGGATGAATCAATGACCCACGGGTGTGCCATGTTTCGGAGCTATGTCGTGCAGTCCAAACACCCCCTGGTGTATCAGAATGAGCATTGCAATCGCTCCAAAGATGTCACTATTAACATGGGATGATACAGGTATGGTGCAATCATGCTAATCTGATTGGGACCGTGATGATTGAAGGCGTGAGATGAGATTATCAGCGCCGCCGGCTCATCGCCATCCGGCATTGGAAGCAATACTCGTTGACGTCGTCTATGGATCGTTGTATCTCTTCGCCAAAGTTCTGTTGAGTCACCGCCATCACCGTCAGGCACCATTTTCCACGGACGTCCGATAAAATACCTACCTTGGTACAGTTCGGGTGTCTACAATTGGGTGGATGCCGGTAGCTGCGCTCACATCGCGTGGAGTCACAATCCATGATCGCCACGACGAGATGGCGTTGGAAGTGCTACACCTTGGTTTAGCACTCCCTGCAACGGGAACGAAATGGATCGTCACCGTACACCACATTTTAGCCAACGGGTTCCCTCTCTGTAAAGTGGTTCTCAGTTCTGACTGGCAATGAACGGCGACGATCATGATCCTCACGCTACTTGTCTGCACATGATTGACGTGGGAGGGCACGGGAGGATGCAGAGCCTCGACCGTGTAGGAGGGAACAAAGTTGGGGGGAGGTTTGCTCAGCCACCCGGTTTTATAGGTTTTGCGTACCCGAAAACCAATGAGCGTGTCGAAAACAACACGTAGTCGTCCATATTCGTTTTAGCAAGCTTCCTAGGGATGCGATCATAAACGGTCCCACACGTCCACTAGTTGCTGTGTTCTGTGTGGTACTTCCAAGTTATCGGCTACACACGTTGCTTTCTTATAGATCTGTTTGTCATGTGGCTGAGCCGGACATTCTTTATCAGAAGTGGGCTGTATATGTCCATGAGTTGATGTGGAACGTCTTGACTATAAGCAGCTTCCCTGTCCATTCGGAACAAAGACGGTTTGGCTCGGGAACCCTGATCTAGTGGTACCCGCGTCATCGTATATCGGCACCATCGGCTGTCCCATCGTACCCCCAATCGGGAGCTTGTTCGCTCCAGTACTTGTCAAATTGAGTTGGCTCAATGGCCCCCCCGGAAATGTGGACCAATACATAAATGTGTACATGCCAGCCCGCCACGATCTATATCCGTAAGAGTGTGGTTGGTTATACCAACTCGGGTTTATTTCTCAGCACGGTGGCGCACTTCCTTTCAATGCGATCAACGACCATTGTAAGTTTACAGCTTGCCGAGATTTGAATGGGTTATCCGATGTCTTGCAGGCCTTCCTTCGAGTCTCACGGGATGCGAGATTGTCATACGCAGAGAAACATGACGGAGAGCGCCGAGCACACCACTTTTACGGTATCGGGTGTGACAGGTGGGCGGGTGAATCCTGTGAATCCATGAAGGGGCGGCCGCGGGTGACCAAGTAAAGAACGCGCTCGAACCTTCTTACTTTGGGGTCCTGCCAAGTACAACCCCGGGCGCGTCGTGTCCCCCGCTGTTGCTGGTTGCAGACTCCCAGCCACGAAAAAAGTTATTTTGTCAGTGGCTGTTTTCCCGTCCACTGCTGATCCTGGCCACACATGTCCATTAGCTTATTGTGGTGAATATAACGTTTAGTGTGCGACTGCCAATCTGGAATCGTGATTGCGCCTTCTCAGCCCATTACTCAGCTCGTGACTTGTCAGGCTTGGCTAGGTATAGCGCGCTCGTACCTGGCCAAACCTATCAGGGCACAAAGGGTAGGCCAGGGTAGGGTCCGCCGGTAGAATGGATGAGACGCCTCAGAATGCGCACATTCATGATAACAGGGGCAGCTTGCCAACGTGGGCCATCGGGTTTGCGACCAGCTGGTGCGAAACAAGTCCCATGTGTAGGACCGGCGTAGTCGCCAAGTCGACAATCAGATCCAGAAGACAATGGAAGAGGTCCTGTGACACTGCGGCGAAGCTCCGACAACGGAGAATTGATTCGGAGCGGGATCAAAAGTGTGGGGAAAAAGGTGAGGCACGGATGCCGTGAGTTCATTCACTTGACCGTTCCCAGGTACTCGGCTTCAAGGGCCTGTTTCATTTATGCGTACTTATTCTTATTGCACCACAGGTTTCCCCAGGCTCCTCTCCGAAATAGACATGAGGAAGACGTGCTGTGATGAGGGTTCGCAGCGCTGCAGTGGAGTGGCGGGATAGCACGGCGTGCCGCAATTTTCCTGCCACAAATCTGGGGGCGTAAAGATCTGATCAAAAGTTTCGAAGTGAATTGTCACTGGTCTGTGGCGATGGCACGCTGGGGCTACAGGCAGCCGCATTGATCTTAGTCAGAGTCTACCTCTGAGGCTGACATGAGAGGTATACAAACAGGAGTTTCACGTCTCCTTGCACTCCTTGACGGAGCTGTTCAGGTGTTGCGGGGGCTGAGACAAACGGATATCGAGTGCCTTGGACTCCGTCGGCGTGAAGATCCATGCCACTGGCAGGCCCAGGGCCATTCGAGCCACATCGTACCTCTGCGAGTTTACGTTTACGCGACGCCTTTGATGAATTCCGACGAGTGTGTCCAAGTTCCAGCAAATTGGTCCAAGCCTTGGTTTGCTGCATACAGGTAGATGGTCGTGTCCGAGTTAGAAGGCCGGCGGTTGCCGTGGACCGCGTGTAAGCAGACAACCCGAATTCGATCGATGATATCGAGTCGTGGGCATGTGGATTCAGGAGATCATATCTACATCCATTGCGACCATATCCGAAAGGCTGCACCACTGCCCTACTATATCGATTAGGACAACCATTCTCATTGTCATCCGATCATCGGCGGGGATATCATATCTTTCTTGACAGGATTCAGGTTCCACAAAGTTCAGCGCTCAGCGCTCAGCCTCGGCCCTGAGTGACCAGCAATCGCAAGAACAGTGTCAGAAACTCCAGAAAACATCCCTAGACACTCCTACAGGCCCAGTCTTTGATCACCTTTGCGAGGCAAATGCCTGTCCCAAGATTTACCGCATCTCTATCAGAGGTTGTCGAGGGAGAATCGCGGGGCGCGAGGCGCGTTATCGTCCATCCAGATAACTTCAAGACTCTGAAGTTGTGTTCTGGCGACGTGATTGCCTTATCGCAGGTAGATAACGGCAATGCAAAAAAGGTAAGAATCATTGGGCTGGGCTGGAAAATACATTGCCGCTGCCACCACGGTATTTTCAAAAGACTCATTTTCCCCCGCATGACAGGACTTCGCAGTTGGAGTCTTATGGCCGTCTATAGACGTTTCACAGAATGGCAAGTACCACATCGTGTGATCATCATGTCGTTGTTCGCTGAACTTTATACCGTGGTCATGGGCATTACTTTCCTCCAGCTGTTTTATTATCTCCTTCGCTGTTCCTCACGGCGCGCCTTGAGGAAGGGTCCCAGGTCCAATTTTTTCCCTTGCAGGGAAAAACCACCAACAAGGACAGCTTGTTCCTGCCATCATTGCGTGATGCCCAAGAAGCTGGGTACATTCGTCTTCGAGAAATCCTCAGAGAGCCGAATAAGAGTGCCCAGGCTGGCACTACTAGTGACTCCGGGAAGCGTAGAGATTGGCTGGCAATGTTACTGCGTGAACATCTCGGTGAGTACACCCAGTGCCACATGGATTGTCATGGCTTGCATGCTGACGCATCTCAATCAAACCTGAATCAGTTGGACTAAAATATATCATATCTTCCCAGATCGTGGAAGTTTCATATGAAGGCCGACCTCGGAGATTCTTAATCGATTCCATTTCTGTGTCTCCACCCAGGACAGGTGACACTGTCGGCTCCATCACCGAAGAAGTCGAATCGTTGTCCATACATTCAAAACCCCTTTTGTGGACAACGGGGTGGGATACATCCCTCTGCGTGGAAAATGATATCGATCATCATGTCGACTATCCTCACAAGGTATGCTGTCATGGGACTCTCCGGACCTGGATTATGGGGCTTACACGTGCTTGCCGTTCCAGCTAGACATCGAGACTCTTGAGCCAACAACGCCATCTGATGCCTACGCCACGGTCGGAGGGCTTAACAAAACGATTACGGAGATACGCGATTTAATTGAGATTCCTCTTACGAGACCAGAGCTATTTGCACATTTTGGTGAGTCACACATCCGAGATGCCCACGATCCAGCTTACCATCTATGTGGTTATTCAGGTCTAAAGCCACCGCGGGGCATATTGCTACATGGCCCCCCCGGAACAGGCAAGACGCATCTAGCACGTGCCATAGCTGCATCTACGAGATCTTCTGTCATCATCATCAATGGACCTGAGCTCTCGTCGGCATACCATGGAGAGACTGAAGCACGACTCAGAGAGGTGTTTCGGAATGCGCGTACTAAAAGTCCGTGCATTGTCGTTTTGGACGAGATTGATGCACTAGTCCCGCGACGCGAGGATGCTGCCGGCGGAGAGGTTGAAAAACGAGTGGTCGCGACTCTGCTGACAATCATGGATGGAATGGAAGATGAAGCAACCAGTGGTACCATCGAGAGAGTTGTAGTTATCGGAACTACGAATCGGCCAAATGCAATCGACCCAGCCCTTCGACGGCCTGGAAGATTCGATAGGGAGTTCGAGATAGGTAAGCACTAGACAAATTCCCAGTGCCATGTGGACACCGGTATTGATATTCACCAATTGTGCTTTGTGCTATATCAGGTGTACCGGATGCCGAGGCGCGTTTGGCAATCCTAGATGTTTTACTCGCCAAGACCCCCCATTCCATATCACAGGCCGATCTTCGTGCTCTTGCGGGTCGTGCACATGGGTACGTTGGAGCCGACTTGAGCGCAGTCGTCCGCGAAGCCGGTACACTCGCCATCAAACGATGGGTGAATGAGAATGGGTCGTTGGGTTCAGGCGCAACAGGGATCCCTCCTTTGAATCTCACCATTGCAGACCTCTCTGATGCCTTGTCGAGCGTTCGTCCGTCTGCCATGCGATCTGTCTTCCTGGACACACCACCCGTAAGATACTCTGATATTGGCGGTCAAGCAGCCGCTATACAGAAACTGCGCGAAGCCATCGAGTGGCCGTTGCTTCATCCCGAGGCTTTCGAGAGACTGGGCGTACGACCACCCAAGGGTGTTCTCCTCTACGGACCACCTGGATGCAGCAAGACAGTCCTTGCACGTGCCTGCGCAACAGAGAGCGGAGTTAACTTTGTGGCTGTGAAAGGACCAGAGGCAAGTGTCAGATTATCCTCTAGTACGAAATCTAACCTCTGCTTCAGCTCCTAAACAAGTATGTCGGTGAATCCGAAAGAGCAGTGCGTGAGATATTCAGGAAAGCTCGCGCAGCATCGCCATCCATCATATTCTTTGTTTGTCCCTTTCTACCTTACTTGCTTCTTGGCCACTGACCCATGCCTCGTGGTGATAGGACGAGATCGACGCACTCGGCACCTCTCGATCGGACTCGGAAGGAGGGGGTGTTTCGCCCCATGAGGGCGTGCTGACAAGCTTGTTGAACGAGATGGATGGCGTCCAAGAATTGGTCGGTGTTACCATCATCGCGGCCACAAACAGACCTGATGTCATGGTGAGATTACGAGCAGTGTGACATCATGACCTTTTCTCAAAACCTCGTTTCTTCGTCCAGGATCCTGCGCTGATGCGACCCGGTCGCCTCGATCGTATCCTGTTCATTGGCCCACCGGACCAAGCGGGCAGGGAGGAAATCCTACGCATCCGAACCAAAAAGATGAGTGTCGAGCATGGGTTCGATGTCTCCAGGATCGCCACCATGGTTCGTATAGCCATGCCATGTGAGAATACTTGCTAACCGAGATTACCTAGACGGACGGTTGTAGCGGAGCCGAAATTACGGCGCTCTGTCAAGAAGCAGCGCTGCTGACGATGCAAAAAGACATCCATGCACCCTACGTGAGGCCCCGCAACGTTTCTTTGTCGGACTGTTGGCGTTTCTCATCACGTTCGACAGGTGCTACAGGTCGCTTTCGAGGAGGCTGCAAGGTCGGTTCGAAAGCAGATAACACCTGACATGATGAAGAAATATCAAGCGTGGAGTGAAACGTCTGGGTTAAAACGTGTATGATGTTTCAGATGAGTTGTCGCGTCCTCTGTAGTATATTGTTTGGGTTTACACTTTCCAATTGCCCTGTCCGTCTTTTTGTGATTGTTACAAGGGGTTGTCGGTCTTCTGGTCGAATGGCATATTCGTCAGGGTTCAGTTCATGGTTACATTGGCTTCCTAGTTTTCATTTCCGGTTGCTTTCATACTAGTAAAAAGTTTTGTTGTCGACTGCAGACAAGCGCATACACTCGATGTACGTAAATGCATCCCCTCTGTCTCCGAGACCAACCGGGGGAATTCTCAAATTTGAAGCTTGACGTCCTGCGTACGCGCCGAGGGTAAGATATACCCAAGGTCATTCAGAAACCAGAACATGCGAGCCTGCTAGAGAACGGAACGTACACATGGTCGTTAGGGAGGATTTGAAAGTAGCAAATGAGTATCTTCTATTCATGGGGTTTTCCCTTGTGGACGCGTCACTCAGCCGTTGTGCAGCGGGGCAATGTATATCGTTACGGCCCTAGATTCATCAAGATAAGAGGCAAAGGAACAAAAAATCGAGGCGAAGAGGATACAGATAGTTGAGCTACTGTATCACACTACCAAAGAGTCGAAAGGGAAGACATGTACATCATCATACAGGAAACCTCGAGAGCGAAGTGATCAACAAGATCCCACCTTGAATGGCCCTCAATATCGTACAGCCATGCCCACAGACACGTAGTGTACACCTTCTTGGATGTCCTCTGTTTTTATGTTGTGACTGTTTGCATTTGCTGTTGTGAGCACCGGTATGTACATACAAGAGTAACAGCGGGAGAAACTCACTTGTATTTGAGATGGGGTGTGAGATCGTACAAATGCTTGGCATCCCCTACACAAGGCAGGCATAGCAGACATCGATAGACGGAACAAGGCGATCGCTCGGCGGCCTGGGAGTCGACCACGTGCTCGTCACTGACCAGCTGCCACTCGGGACCCGTTTGCATCCCGTTATGAATGACATGAGCATGCCATACCTGTCGTTCAGCATTCAACAACATCAGCTCTTAGCCTCACAAATACTACACTGTAAGAGGAAGACGTACCGCATCTCTCCAACACCTGACACGCGAGTCGAGGCAGTGTAGACACTTCAACCGAGGATCTCGGCGATCCATGTCATCCACCGTGGCCACGTTCGGATCCAGCCCGCATGCATGGATGACGTATGGTGCTACCTGTATGTATTCGATACCGTATCGCTCCTTAATAGACCCAGAGTGATGGAAGCAGCGTTCATCCCTCCTCGGGTATGCGAAACACATGGAGACGGAGAACACCTCACGATACGTGAAGACGCCCCTTTCAGATCCACGGAACAGTGCACAAGCCAGGCGTAGTTTGTCCGTGGCTGTCTGGAATGATTCTGAACCTGTTGTATTGCCTGACGACATAAGGAGACCGTTGGAAGTGCTTTTTGAAGACAAGTGAGAAGGAATCTTGACCAGCTCAACAACCTCGGTGTCAAGCTTCTTCTTCCAGTCGTTGACTAGACCGGGTAACCGTGCAAACGCAGATTCGAATTGTTTATCATTCGTCTGAGTTTCTTCGGAAGCCCTGATGACGTCTCTAAAGGGGGGGAAACAGGCGAGGTCAGCCACGTGTGGAAGAAAGTCGAAGACCGGTGCATTCGGTGATGGATGTGACAAGTAGTTGGCATATTCGGACGACAGTAAGTGTCGACGGGGTTGATAGATGGCCCCCTCTAGACGCTGGTACCTGAGTGCGTTCATGGTCCCGATCCACTCGGGCCAAATTTTGTTCCATTCTACCGTATCGACAGTCACCTCCAAGTCCATGGCATGTCATACAACCTAACCTTTGTCTGTGAGTGGTTTGGATTTTCCAAAGAGTGCTTTGCAGGATAGCTTGATTTCATGTCGAGAAAAGTATGCAACCTCGCGCTCATATCCTAGTTGTTTGAGACGCTCAAAGATGCTGTACCAAGTCAATTTCAAAACCATCAAATCCAAGAAAAAAAAAATACCTGTTGTCTCGCTCTCGCCGATGCACTCCCAATTCGATTTTGCGTTCTGATGCTCTATCCCTTTGCCATTTTTCGCATTGACGGGCGTGCTACTAACCAGTCAGAAGGACGGACAATAAGACTTTAGAACATACATTGTATATAGCGGCAAACTGTTCTATTTTGTCTCTTAAGAATTGCTTTTCGTCGGAAGAATGCTTATACGCCTGCATAAATGACTCCATCTGTTGCCTGTCAACCAAGATTGTTGTTTCTGCAACACGGTCCAGGAGCGTGATGCTTCAAAAGGGTAGGTAACATACCCCCGCGTATTGTGATGTATTCCCTGGCCAGGACGTAGTTCCTGCGAATGACCTCGTGGCACGAAGACAGAGAGCAAAGCCTGATTTGGGTATGAACTCCAAGTCTACGTCAAAGCATCCATGGAAGCCTACTGTCCAACTCTACAATCCGGACAATACCTGCAGCGCATTTCCCAAAGAACTGTCTTAGTGTATTTTCCACAGCCCTATGCCACATCTCAGAGTGCTTGAAGTTATCAACAGGATCTGTACGTACATAGCAACGAGCACAGAACACAAGATTTGCGTATTCCGGTTCAGTCAGGTCGGTTGGGCAATCAGGGAGCCCCGTGACTTGGCGACGAGCTTCCTTCCATACGAAGGCCGAGGACTTGTCCATTAAAAGCTGTCGAAGAGATTTACACGTGCGTGCCAGGTTGAGGAGGTCTATAGGGTGGATGTATGCAGCGATCTATTTCATTGGGTCTGTCAGTAAAAACAGTTGAAAAGATGTTTTCGCATACAAGGAACAGTACGTCGAGGTTCAGTTGGCATATTTCGCCTGGCTTTCCTCGACGCCGCTTCTTTGGAACCGGCGTGCCTCCTCGTCGGGGTTTCTTGGCCGGAGGTGCAGCGTCATTCCTCTGAGGGTGTTCAATGGGTATCTCTTCCGTGGATTTCCCTGACTCTATCTCCTTTTCAACAAGTCTTTTTGCAGCGGACCTCGTCTGCATCATGGTATGAGTTCATGAAAAGGGGGGCGTTTCGACTCGGACGCGTCGCGCCGATTTTGTGGAGGCTGTGCAAGACATCTCTGACTCAGCACAGTACAGTCGACTCATAATAACCCATACTCTGTGAAAACACATACAATTTTCTGTATCCCAAAGTTCATTTTCAGTGCTTCCAGCCTCAATCAAAACCCATACTCTCCCATAAGCCATACCCCTGGGCCTATCCCGAGAGGTATGGGTTATTACAGAGTCGACTGTATTGCACACGATACAATTAGTGTACCCGGAAGCTTATAATCCGGTCGTCCACCGTTTGTGGCATGTCAACCTAATTGATAAACATGTCTACAGCTGGACATCCTAGCGACCATGACCGTGACCATGCTAGACCCCTAGGCATCGCGTACAGTTTTTGGCAAAGTCGATTGTTTGGTGAGTAGTAATTTAGGTTTCGACACGTGCTTGGCCTGCGAGTAAAGGCTACCACACAGAGACCCGCTCGTTCCCAAACTAAGTAGAGGTTTGTTGCACTGACGAGATTTGTCCGCAGTTCACGCTAGAACTAATGGAAAGAAATATTGTCGCCAAGTCTGCTCGGTGACGATGTCCGAGGGAGACGTGCTCGTCAACCGCAATTCCGTTGGAACGTGACGCGTGATGCGCGACAGGCGAGGTTCAGGTCAAGTGAGGAATTGGTGCTTATTGAGAGAAAGTCTATTCATGGGTCTCTACGATTCACGATACAAACGAAGATATCTTGCAGTCAAAGTACATGACAGCATCGTATAGATCTCGTTTCCATACCAGTTGGTTGTCATTGCAGCCCGCTGCACCGATGCACCTGCGTGCTCGGGTCGAAGTATACAGGAGGGCAAGTTCCTCTGCTTAGGAGATATCCTTCAAATTGCACTGCTTAATAATCTCACAACCTGGTTCGAAGGTGGGTAATAGAGGTCATCTGTGAGCACCACTCGATAACACAAGCTAATGGAGAATCATGGATAATGCATTTACCGCACGCGGTGTATTCTCATGCCTCTACTGCGCAATGGGCGGGCCCGGGACGACGTGGCATTGTGGGCTAGGCTCGGCACTAGTTCGGAGGAGCATGAAAGGCTATTCGAGTTATGTTCCTGCAACCGGCAAGCTTGAATGAGCCACTCGGAGTTTGATGTAGTATGTGTTCGTGATTGTGTTGCAATCGGCGTTGCTTGATACAGATTATGTCTGCGGCACGTATATTACCTGGCGGGTTCCCGCTACTGAGTCGTCATCGCCTTGCCATTCGGGCTACTCTCAGTTCTCATTGCCGATGCAACTATGTGCACGGACACTGAGCACGCCATCAACGAGCTGATCCTCTCCAACAAGGAGATCACACTCACAAATGTCTCCCTGCTTACGTTCGGGAAGCAGGATTCAAGAAGATGACACCTGACGCGCTCATCGTGTTCGAGCACGCGTTGGACAAGTATCCGACGTGCACTGACGAGTCCAGTTCTGTCTTCCTAAGAGGCATTTCTGGGGTCATGACGGAATACTGGACTCGCAAACACAACACGTTAGCTGGCATGACCTGCACTCACTGCGATACGTGCGCTAGTCGGATACTCAGCCTCAGAGCTGAGGCCAAGGCGGGTGGGTATGGACATGCTGAGGAAGAGGAGAAGGGAAACCCGCCCAAGTGTCGCCGTAGGTCTCTTTGTTCTTGCCTGATGGGGTTTCAAGTTAACTCACGAGTTGGTGATCTATTAGTGGTGCCAAAGAAGGTGTCGCGCCCACACAAAGCGGGACGTCGTGACTGCGTGCTTCGATCCTTCTGCGCCGTCCACGAGCGCTGTTATGCTATGATTTCCGTCATTTTGTGCGCGAAGATGGCAGGATGGCAAGATTTCGTCTGCGTTTACCTGTCCCTCACATTTTTGCAATGATATTCGTGCTCCTCTTCCTTGTATAGTCTCCAATTTTTTCTTTGGTGATCTTGTGCAGTAGTTGCATGCTGGACTAGTGTAAGCAAAGACTGAACAGATGGGCTCTCAGCAAATGCCGTGAGTGACGTTACAACCACATTCGCCTTCTCTTCTTTCTTTTTCTATACTGCGACCCAGTCAACCATCTGGAGAACACTTTATGACATTACCACTTCGTTGGCCTGTCCTCCAATCAGAGCTCTTAAAAGTCGATAAAAAAGGCAATTAAGAGTCCTACAAAAAGTTTTTTCTCGCAGATTGCTCGCAGACCAGTCAGGACTACCAGGTCTGGGACCAGTTTTTGGTTCACTGATGGCCGCCTGACTGGCTTGTCCTTGTCGAGGAATCTTCGGTGTAGCCTCATTCCCTGGGCAGATGAATTTCCATTCTCGTACGAGCGGAAGGTGTTTTGTCCTCAGCTATCCTCAACTTTACGTTCACAGGGAGCTCGCGCGAGGCTGAAAACATACCTATTTCCTCCCTACAGACGAGTTCCGCGCCTCGACCATTTGTTAATCTATGTACGTGCCCTAGCGAATGCAATTCAGATGATCGCTAACCGAGGCTACAATCTGCACTGTAGATTATACTCAAACGGCGAACTTGCGTCGGCCGACGATGTTTCAACCCTCACTTTTCCTTCATGGATTGGCCGCTTCCACGATGCAGTTGAACGTGACGATTAGTAAACTATCGCACTGTCGGGACCGATCTGCCGTTCTCTCGAGGAGGGTAAGATGAATATTGAATGCTGATTTGGCGTCACTGCCGTGCGCGAGAAATCCCGAATTCTGCGTTTATCTGCTCTTGATCGCCAGTTCATCATGCCAATTTTGGGGCCATGGCCAACAACTACATGGCATGGTCTAGATAGGGAGCACGCCTGCCGGTGTACAAGGTGCAAGGTATATTGGGTACGGAAAATTTTGTCAAGGCATATTGCCTGTGATCGTCAGGTCGAGGACAAGCATGATGCATGACTCCTCTTCCTGTGATAATGGCCCGGTCTCCGGGTGTTTTAGACGCGAGCTTGATCGGAGATCGACGGCCGAGCCGTCTTCCACTCAAGTGCTCCCAGCTGCTTATTCAATTTCCCGTTCCCTTCCACTTCGGACGCACGGTCCGCTTGTAATGCCGGTTCATGGTTGGTCATATCTCGACTTTATGTAAAAGTGTCACCAGCTCACCCGTCGTAGTTATCGTTCCTCTTTTACGACGTTCACGAACATGACCCTGGTTTCTGACAGTCCATTGATCCCAGCCGATGCCAACCCCACGGGGACGGATGTATTCTCTAGGGGCCCATCTCCCACCTCATCAATCCCTCCCGAGAGCATGATCAAGCCTGATATCGAACATGCACTCGTGAAGGATGATCCGCGACTTTGGTCGAATGCTAGAAAGGTCAGTTTGTTATTCAGGCTATTCAAGCCAACGTAATCAACACTGATCAATTGAATGTTGTTAAGCATACGATTTTGTTCATCATCTCAGTGGCTTCCATGATCGCGGGTTTATGCGTCAACATCCAAAATCGTGAGTTCTACTTTTTTCTGGTAGGAGCGTGGGAGAACCGACGAATAAACACTAGCCGCAAACGCCCAGATCGAACAAGAGTTGCACGCGACCGCGTCCCAAATCAGTTTGAGCTTGTCACTTTTCATCCTTGCCCAAGGAAACATTCCCGTCCTATGGAGCGCTCTCAGCGAGATCAAAGGAAGAAAGGTGCGGAGCACTTGTATATTTCTTCCGCAAAGCGTTCATTGATTTGTTGTTGACAGCTCGTCTATATACTTTCCGTTACGTTATTTACCGTGGCCTCGGCCATCGTAGCGATTTCAGAGACCATAGGTCTTGTCATCGGCATGCGAGTAGTTCAGGCAGTTGGGTAGGCTCTCTCGTTTCGTATACTGCTCTTTCTTCGACTCCTGATTCATTCGCCTAGCTCGAGTGCTGTGCTTGCCATTGGCGCTGCAACACTCGCAGACATTTATGAACCCCGCGAACGAGGAACCATGATGGGCGTTTACTATACCGCGCCGCTGCTGGGTCCTTCGATCGGACCTATCTTAGGTGGTGGGCTCACGCAGGGCTTGGGTTGGCACGCGATCTTTTGGTTTCTGGTAATTTTGGGAGGCGTGATATTGTCAGCGTTCTTGTTTCTGTTCAAGGACACATTCAGGAAGGAAAGGAGCTTGACGTACCAAAACGTCCTGAAGAAACGTATACAGGAACGCAAGCTCGCGCAAGAAAAGGATGCAGCACGAGAACAACGACCTGTCAGTGAGAAGAAGACATCGGAGAATGGTGATTCCCGAGCGCAAACAATGAACAGTGATGTGGAAGCGCAACCGGCGGCCGTCCCGGACCTCGCTATCGAAGAAGTCAAGTTATCGGTCGCCGACGTTAATCCATTTCCTCCCTACCTACGTATCCTAAGCCGCAGGAATAATATCGTCGTTCTAATACCTTCTGGTGGGTGCGAGGTGCGGCGTCGAGCTTGACAATTCTGACTTGGTTGTTTTTGTAGCCCTTCTCTGTGCATTTAGTTTCAGTATCACATACACGTGCGCACGAACGCTATCACTCTATTACGATTATGATGCCATGACGACTGGATTGGTGCTGCTTGCCTTTGGGATCGGTTGGTACACTAATAGCTTGAACAAGTGACATCGCTCACACCAGTCCTTGCCTTGCCTTTAGGAGGTATTCTGGGCAGTGTCTTGGGCGGACGATGGTCTGACAGGACGCTTACTCGCCTCACAGCTGCAAACGGCGGGGTCAGCTACCCAGAGGTGAGTGAGATGCACCTATCCGCAATGTGAAAATTATGATTATGCCAACGGCCGTGTCATAGATGAGATTGGAAAGTACCAAGCTTGCCATGTGGTTCTTCCCTCCCGCTGTTATCGGGTATGCCTGGGTCTGTCAGCAGAGCCTGCATGTCTCAGCGATGTGCGTGATGCTTTTCTTCTCTGGGTTCTTTTCAATGTATGCTCTGCCCACGTTGTCTATTGTCCTCGTCTGACCTTTTAGATGGATATATGCCAGTACTTTGACGTACATCGTCGATGCCAACGTTGGTGGATCGTCCAGCGCAGTCGCCACCAAT
>JBBPOB010000058.1:0-37626 GCA_038091275.1 Tylopilus subfusipes
TGAGCGGACATATGTACCTCCAGATACTGTCATGCTCAGCGTAAATGCCGTTGGGACCTGCTCGGTGTGTTCGTCAGGTTTATCTTGTACGTCGAGGCCGTTCTCGACGGATTCCAAAGCTGTCTGGAGAGCAGCCTTCTGGTCCGGGGTGAACTGCTTCTGCGGCCATCGAAATATGTGGTCACTTCCCTTCCAGTCGACGAGATCCAGCGAGTGGACAGTCACCTTCCTCTTTTCGATGGGCCGAGGTAACGGTATGCCTTGGCGGGCATATTCGTACAGTGGCTTGCCGTCCATCTTGAGCGCGGAGAATCTAACAAGGATTGTAAGATGAAAACGACGAATTGAGAGAAGGGACAGACATGGGTGGTGTTTGGTAAATCTCGCCTCTAAATTGGTCGAGGATCGCCCTTACTGCTTCCTTGGTGACATGGCGCCATGAAGCGTCGCGCACACGGGAACCATGACAATCATAACTATCTGTTTCGCAGCCCAGAAGAGCAGTCGTCCTGTACTCCTACTCATGCTGGCTGAAAACTCGAAATAGGACCGGCGAGCGGAGGGTGTGAAATACCTTGACGCAATCCAGGAAGTCGGAGAGTCGTTTGGTGCCTTTGCCGACACCGACGACTAGGGTCGCCGAGAGGTCACTAATGTATCGGCATAAGAGGTGATACGGATTTACCTAGTACGCCATCAGCAAGTGGATCCAGCGTTCCACCTTGGCCGACTTTGACGGTGTCTTTTCTCTTCTTCCTATTGCCCTTTCCTGTCCGGTTTTCCAGCTTGCGGGCGTCCACAAATAGGCGCGAATTTCCGACGAGTTGCTTTATGTCTTCAAGGACGGACATTGACGTTGGGCCCGAAGGTTTTGAGACGCCAAAAAGCCCAGACAAAGGCAAGGGAGGAAGAACTGCCTTGGGCATACTATAGCTCGTGGGGAATTCAAGCTGGTGGTAGAGAATTCTAGATGCAACAACCACTATATAGAGTAGTGCCACCGAACTTGGTCACCGCCACCCGTCGAGCCAGACCAAGTACTGTATTGCTTCAACAAAAATCTGGCATGTGCAGACTCTCAACTCGAGGTTCCCACCGCACGTGCGCCACTTATCGACGCACACGAGTTCATACCTCACTCAGTGATAAACCTAGCAAAAAAAACCCTTTCAAGTTGCTCCACATCACTTGTATGACATGAATTGATTGACGGAAAACCTCACGCGCCACTGGCTGACTCATCCGATAGACTGGTGACCAGCCTGTCTACGAGGCAAGCCGTCGAGCTGACCGACTTGGACCGTGTCAGCTTAATTTGAGTGTGTAGTAAGTACCGCGTTATATCGGAGTGCTGATTGATCTGTATCAATCTAGTACTTCGTGAAGGAACATCCGATTTCTCTAGCTAAGCAAGTAGGTACAGGATTTATGATGCCAGTAATACTAATCATGCACGCTTCAGGGTGAAGCTGGGAATGGCCAGTCGGGAGCAGGTACCAAAGGCGCGAAGTTTGACAGTACTGTGACGAGTACAGTCGTCTACTGGCAAGTACTTGAAACATGCTGTGCTTCATGATTTGGCGAGCTCTGACAGGTCGGTGATCATGGCATCTGCCAGCATCTGCTTTGCACTATGTCCAAAAGAAACACGCAAGTTGAACAGATCCCAGCAACATGGTAAGAAAATAGCGTCGCTTCGTTGATTCAACCTGACAGATCGTACCTGCTCGTGTGGATCCTCGTACTATCTTGTCGCTTGTGGACCTGCGCCGCTTGGTAGTGACGCCGGCAATGCACTGCGAAGCGGAAAGTAAATTTATGTCACTTCGGCCGCACTGTCGCTATGCCACCTTATAACCTCGTCATACGCCAGAAAAGATTACCTGGATTTGTATGCTCTTCTGATCTTTATTCACCACATGATGGGCGAACTAGAGACATCTCGCGGTTCTTCCTCTCTATACAGGGCCAAGGAACTCACTGAGAACAGTGACGAACATTCAGAAGCGGAATGCGTTGCCCTCGAGGGGTCTGTCTGGAGGAAGCTCGACAGATGGGTTCTTCCGTTATGCACAATCTTCTATCTGCTTTCTTTCCTGGTATGTTTCCTGCTCAGATTCGCTGCCCCACAACTCATGTTCTAGAATAGGACAGGAGCAACGTCTCAAACGCCCGCGTAGCTGGATTGCAAAAGTCCTTGAAATTGTCGAATCACGAGGTACGTCGAAGTGCATGGCTTCATTCGCCTTCCTTATGGCTCACCATCATGTAGTATTCCGTGGCTTTGACTGTCACTTATGTGTAAGTCCCTCGACCTTTGCCACACTTGCCACGACATTGAGATCCCTAGTCCATATATTGCTGCCGAGTTCCCCTCAAACATGCTCTTGAAGGTAAGTCACAGCGCGTCGAGAGTGCGATCTAACACCCATTTTCACATTCCAGCGTATCGGGCCAAATATCATGCTTCCCACCATGGTCACGATCTGGGGTATTGTTGCTACCTTAGAAGGTGAGATAGTCGCTGTCAATCTGGACCATTCGCTCAAATACCCTGATAGGTATCATCCGTAACTATTCTGGGTTACTCGTCTGTCGATTCTTTTTGGGGTTGATGGAAGGTCTGGTCAGTGCCCACTCAGAGTGATTTTCATTCATCATCGACCCAGGTGGCCTTTTTCCTGGACTCGTTCTCTATCTCTCTTTCTTTTATCCTCGTAAAAGGCTGCAAATAAGGCAAGTTCTAGATCACTGTCGGCATTCCTCTTGATGTCCCTTCTCGACAGAGTGGCCACCTTCTTCGCATCAGCTTCGTTATCAGGTGCCTTTTCTGGTTTGCTCGCTGCAGCCATCGATGAGATCAGTGCAAAGAGTGGTAGGCCTGGCTGGGCTTGGATATTCATCCTTGTAGGCACACATACTCTCTCGAGGGATTTTGCTCACTCTCATGACAGGAAGGAATCTTTACTTTGCTCTTCGGAATCGTCTCCTTTTTCCTGCTTCCGGGTTCTCCTCAAAAGGCACGCTTCCTGTCCGAAGAAGAACGAGTATATGTTGTGTCTAAACTCAAAGAAGATGGCGCGGTATCGCATGATGATAAAAAAGACGGCTTCAGCTGGACAGAGGTCATCGAATCAGCAAAATCACCCCATGTCTTGCTTCTTGCTATTGTGATGTTTTTCGACGGTAAGCCTAAATATTCCTGTTGAACTCGCCCTCACTCCCCATATTTCAGGCACGACTCTGTACGGTTTAGCTTAGTGAGCCTTGTTCATCAATACATCTAGCCTTGATAGCTTACACTGATTTGGACGGATAGTTTTGAACCGACAATCGTAGCTGGTCTTGGATATAAGGGCAACCATGCTCAGCTCATGAGTGTTCCTCCGTTCGCTACTGCTTTCGTTTGTGCGTAACTCGAGACGATTATCTGTGTGATGCTCAACCCTCTCGCCACAATTAGGCTCAATGATCTCTGCCTACGTGTCAGACCGTTACCACTGTCGTGGGTGGACAACGATATTCTTTTCTATCCTGGAGATTATAGGTTTTTCCATGTTTTACGGTATGCTTTTACCGATCTAGCAAGGTCACCTTACTGACACACTCGCAGCGAGTGAATCGCCACATGTCCGTTATGGGTCTCTTTTCTTCTCGGTGACAGGGGCATACTGCGTTGCGCCTGCTCTGTCGACCTGGATGGCCAACAACAGCTCACCACATATCAGGCGAGCAACGTCGGTCGCGATTGCTTTCATCATGACCAACTCGGGTGGTATTCTTGTTACTTGGCTCCTGGGCACCTTGTCCCCGGCTCCAAAATACACAAAGGCAACGATCACGTTCATTATAATGTCCGTTGGCATGGTAGTCTTCTCAGCAGTCAACCTGGCGCATCTTTCTCGCGAAAACCGTTTGAAAGCTGAGAAGAGACAAAAGATGACCAGGGACGAGGAACCTGCGGGTTTGGGGGATCGCAGCGCATGGTTCATCTACAATCTTTAGATATTACCTTACGGGTGGACGCGTATGTGTGGAAATTTATGCTTGTTTCTTTAAGGACGTGAAAACAAGTGAACCGGAAGATTGGCAGTCGTCGATGTGGGGATACCGCTTTCAAGTGAAGCTTGTTTGAATCAGGAAAGAAGTACGTTGTCTTTGCTCAGGTTAAGGCGCGCAGATCATGAACAAGTAACGAAGCAGATCACAACAGTGGATGTCCTATAGGTTTCCACTGATCCAGGCACCCCCACAAACACACCGGCTCGCCCACATTTTCTCCCAGGTTCTCCACCTCAACGACATATGTCCCGCAATGTTCACCTCTCCCCCTATCCCGGACCTATAGCCGCACCGAAGGCATACCAAACTAGGGCTGTGCCGTATCAAAACACCTTTCGTAATGACGTCCCTTTCTTGTTCTTTCATGGACTGCTCAGGAGTTGACGTTGACAAGTTCGCGAATGCATCGACGAAGTCTGCAGCCTTGATAAATAGACGTGGTTTGTCGATAGCAGTCGACGTATATAGTGTGTGCACCACTTTTCGTAGGAATGGATATTGAGCAAGGACGGGGTGGCATTTCGATAGCGACAACCACGCTTCATCCGCTGTTGCAGGGAGTATGACCAAATTAATATGGAAGATGTGGAAGATACCATTGTGGTTTATGGCGACAGAATGTATTGACTTACCAGGAATGCTTCTCACGTCAGCTATTGCACCTTTTAATATCTCTTCCAATCTCCTGAGATCGAGCCCAGAGTAACCAATAACATCCATAAGGATATCCCGGGCAATCTGAGAGTTTTCTCCTTTGGGTGTGAGTGCACTAAGTGAATGGTGGAACCGATTCACGTGCATTATTACCCCAATAAGGTTCGTCAGAGTAAATGGATGAGTGAGGTGGAGTAGGATAGGTGAATCAAAAGGCGAAGGGAGAGGAGGTCGCTTGCTTTCTGAAGTGTGGGTGAGCCGTTCTATTACGCGTGCACTGTGGAGAGGACCATACCGTCAAGGGTGAGCATGCCTGCGTCATCAACAGGCTCAAGTTTTGGCTGCAACTCGTTCGTGTCTGGCGTTAGATCGGCTAAATCGGCGGCAAGAAGGCATTCCTTCACGAGCTTCTCTAGAAAGCCCACCACCCAACCTGAAAGACTAACGAGCTGCCAGACAGCCTCTGGACAGGAATGATCATCAAGATCGTTTCCATACTGAAACAGATGTCCTACCAAGATCGTATCCTTCAGGCTCCTTACAGTCTTCGAATGCAGCAAGACACGCTATCACAGAGCACATATCATGAGCGTTCCTCCAGAACGACGACAGTAAACTTTTCTCCTCGTCGTTTGTGAGAGCTCGCGCTCTCGTTCTGGAGTGTGGCGTGACGAACAGCCAAGGAAAATAGAGGAGTGACAGACCTATAAAGCTCGACAGTCGCTCCCAAAACATCCGCAACACTAAACGGGCCAACTAGGCCAGCACGAACATTTGTCTCAAATGCTGACCATACCCCCCGCAAGGTATCTACAATGGTATGCAACGGCACCGTAGATCCAGCAAGGACATGAGCAATGTCCGCTATGGATCTACGCGATTGGAGAGAAGTAACGAGTGCTGCAGATAGAGATGAGATATTTCTCAGAGGAGGATCTAAGAGTTATGAGATTGAAGATATCACGGAAAAAGGCGGAAAGGATGTACCCCCTGATACTGATGTTTTCACGAGTTGCTTCGGAAGGGCGTGGATGGACATTCTACACAAAGCTGCTGTGCATAAAAGCACTTCATTTCTTGACGCTACCATGTTCACAGGCCCTGGAGTTCAAGTGTACATAACCGTACTTTGCTGACATGGAAGAACTCACAATCCATTGCCGCCCCACTTCTTGGTGTTACGATCGGCAGGCGTTCCCATCCAAGGTCATCAGTGAGGTCAGGTCTGACGATTCCGATAAATCAGTGGTTCGTGTTGACATACGCAGTAACGCACAGTCGCAGAACGACAATGTTACCCACGACCACTTCCATCGCGTTCTGGTTTCGTCTAGATATAGGACCACCTGCATCCGCCAGCAAAGCTATTAGACCCCTCTTCCGGGGTTGAATGGAAACCCATGCTGGACACGAAAGCGCCAAAACATGTGGGGAAAATAAGCGTTCCCCTACCTGTTGGGTAGTCTGGTCAAGTGGGTTAGTGTTTACCATCAAGATATCTTGGTGTGTACTACCCAAGTTGTTTTAATCGGTGTGGCTGACGACGGTACGCGACCGAGAGTATATACTACAACAGCGGATTTGGGTTTTGCGCTGTCTACGTGGCAGAAAGGAGAGATGTTTACAGTTGATGTCAGCGGACCATCGGCGACACAAAACGGGTAACCCTACATTCTTCGAAGTCCAGGAAAGATACTACCAGCAACGTTGACGAGGATTCTGCCAGACGTATAGGTTGCTTGTCTTTCTTTGGTGATGATCTTGGTGAAGCTGAGGGATCGGGTTTCGGAGGTGGAGAGCAGACAAACGTGAGGCCGCTTATGCGGGGAAAGGGATGATAAAGAGGTGCGAGTGGTTGACTGATCAGACCTAGCATTCCAAAATCCATGCTTGAGTAGTTCGCAAGCGACAGTAACAGTAATCGAATCATACTCATATACATTCCATCGAAACGGAGCTTTACTTCACACAGCTCGATTGTCTGTTCTTCAGCTAGTGCGCCCCATTCTAATGGTGGTACATGTTCCTCTGGAGATGAATCCTGTGATTGAGGGATATCTAATGAGATACCAAGGTCAAGATCGCTATACGTGGCCGGTTTCAAGCTGTCAGAGGTGGGATACCTCCTAGACCTCATAGCGACCAGAATAGAGGACTCTGACGCCACAGCGAAGTGAGACTGCATGACGAGAAAAAGTAAATCAAAATCAAATACCGCCGTATATAAATCCGATGGTGGCGTAGATGCACAATCTCGAGGTCTTTGGACCAGCCGGAGTGTCGTGCATCGCACCAAGTGACTGGCCCTCAGCCGTGAAATAAGGCTGAGTCAAAGAGCAGAGCAACATTTTGAAAGGCGGGACATAGGTACGAAAATAGCAAACATGAAGTTGGTGTGCCTGCGTCACGAGCAGGAGAGTTGGACTCGACACCGGTGTAAGTGGGCCCCGAGATGGGAGACGAAACGACGAACCATCTGAAGAGGTTGACCACTGATACAGATGAATGATAGTGCTTGTTTTGACTCGAGATAGAATACGCACCTCACGTTCAGTGCCAGCCCAAGCACATGTTATGACCCCGGCGCCACGGCTGAATGACCAGTATTCTTTGACCATCCAAGCATCTACGCAAGACCCACGATTCCAAAGGCAAGCGATACCGTCGCTTTCGTGACTAGGGAAAAATGCGAACAGCCAGAGGTCACTCGGGGATACACTGATGACGGTCGGTGGTCCATAGGAGGTGGAGGAGCGAAGAATTGGGTCTGGGCATGCCACCAAGAATTGCTTTGAGGATGGGAAAAGACGACCGATGATGATGGGTTGAGTTGGATGCGCGGTGAATATGGTGGATGAGCCAGACCAAGCGACAGGCCTTGGATGACAGGTCAGAGTTTAAACATGCCGCCCAAGACATTGATATACCTGCGCAGGTCCTCGACGAGAGGATGGAAATCCCACCAGTTCGCTTTCCATCTTCCGTCGCCTGTGTCGCCTGTGGTCTTTCTTTTATTAGGAGAACTGTCCGAAGTCGACATCCGTGTCACACCACAACCGATCGCGGCTATCGAGTACATGTGTGGTGTATAATTGGGTCACGTGACCACGATCCACGCTCTGCAATGCAGCAATGCCACTAGTACCAACGCCATGTCCAAGTTTCTCCAAACATCGGTGCTCGTAGGTGATCAGCGCACGGAGCTCGTCGTTCAACCGTTTTCGGATCGAACCCTTGTGCTTGTCACCCAGATGGGCAAAGTCGGCAATCTGGTGCACTTTGCATCGTCTTCAGTCTGAAAGGTCTACCACTAACCAATGTTCAGATCCAAGCTTCGATACCATCGACGGCAGATCTACATGCCTACACTTCAGTCAATGCCTCCAACCCGCAAGAGGCATTTCCTTCACCTCCACCGGCCATACAACTCACGCCAATCTTTGGGAGTGCACCATCAGCACACATGCAAACACTCTATTCGCTATATGCGGCGCAGATTGCGACTCTACTCTGGTTAACAATTGGAGGTGAACCTCGCAGTGTTGTTGTAGGGATAGCACTCCAGAGATCAAAGGGACATGAAGAGGCGGAACTCGGCGAGGAGGATCAGCAAACCTTTCGTGCAGTGATGGAAGCGCTGCGAGCAACGTTGAAGCAATAAATGTGTACTTGTGCATAGGGTTAGGGTTAGAACTAAATAGGAGCGAAAAAAAAGATGGCCTGCCCAGCCAGAGTGGCCGTGGCAGGACAGGGAAATATTGAGACAGTGCGTGAGCCGAAGCCCATACAAGCTGCAGTTACCCTCTGTGTGGACAAGGTCGCCGTGCTATGGAAGGTCCCCACCACCCGCACACCCGGATACGTGAAAGGGCATGCGCCATCAAGGTAAGTATGAGCTTTCTGTATGTCTGCCCTCTCCTTATATAGCCCTCTCATCCGCGCACGGACCACAACGCGTCTTTTCTTAATTAGGCAAGCTCTTTTCTGTAGTCCTTTGCGAGCGCTTATTATCCAGTGCACCGTAATCCAGCTTGCTCAGTGAGATGCAGACGACATGGAAGATCCCTCTACTTCTTTTTCACCCGTTGCCACTTGGCCCACTTCCATTGGAGAAGAGCAGCCAGTCGTTGGTCGGGAGGTAGCGCAGTGCGCGGGTTCGTTTCGTAGAGGTAGTAAGCCAAGCACCCCGTGAACACACCCAGCAGGGGGTCAATTCCACTGTCAAATGCTCCGTGAGTTGAACCGAATTCCGCGAAGAAAAGACGGCACACCGTGAAAGTAACGCTTGAGGTGACATTGCGTGTCTTGGCGTGAGCTGTTGTGCATCCGACGGTCGCCGAAATACTTGTACATAAAATAACACGTCCGTCAATCACCGCCGAAAAATGCCGTGTCACGGAACGTCGGTTAGTTGGGGACTTTGCTGTTAAAAATTCGTGTACCGCGCAAATAAACTCCACTCCGAGTCTCCCAGCCTCTCAAGCCGGACAACGCTCTATCCTCTACACGAAATGTCTGCCGCGGTAACCCTCGAACGCCAGATCCGTCCCATCTATGGTTCGTCCTGACTCGGCCACATGCAATGCTAGCCACTGAACACTCTGACCGCAGAGGCTCTCGACACAGGCTCGACCAAATCGGCAATCGTTTCTTGCAACAAGTTGCTCAAGAAGTATCCCAACAACTTGCTAGTCAAGGCGTGTCGTACCTAACTTCGCGTCAGCTTCAGCTTACGTGTCTTCGTAAACAGTCTCTCAAGGCACTTGCCCTTGTGCGTTCCCAAAAGGTAGAAGAGTCTCTCGCACTGTGCGACGAGGTACTCGCTCTCAAACCACTGGATGACGCGACCATTTCTGCCATGATGCACGTCTTGAAAGGTCTCGGAAGGAGTAGGTCTTTGATCCCTCGCCAGTTTCGAGGACCTACATCACAGTTCTTAGTCGCTGACATGGTCACCATGTTCGAGGAAGCCTACAAACAACAACCTCTGAACGAAGAGTACGGCGCTCAGACGTTCTTTGCACATGTGCGCACCGCGAATTGGAAGTCTGCACAACAGGTATACCCCTCGAAACTAGCTTCTGCTCACCTGACATCTGGGGGGTATATCTTCATAGGTATCTACAAGAATGCACAAACAATTTCAGGAGGACCGCTACTTGTATTGGAGCGTGATGGGAGCGATCCTTCAGGTTCGCCTTGTCCGTACAGCGATTAACGAGCTCATGACACCCGTTCCTAGGTTAGCGATCCGTCAACAAGCCCAAGCATGAGGACACTGCTCTATAAGCTTGCTCACAGGCTGGTCACCTCATCGCCCACCCCATCCTACCTAACTGCGGATCGCTTTCATATGCACATCAGCATTCTGAAAGAGTTGGAGTTGTGGGACGAAGCGAACACACTACTGGAAAGTGACATTGGGAAAACCATCTGTTCGACTAGTCTCGCGTGCGATCAGATACGTCGGGAGATTTGGAGAAGTAGGGGTCTCTTCAGGGAAGAAGGACAACGTGCCCAACAAAAAATCTTAAATGGGTCTGCCTGCCTCCATGTTCGTGTTGTTTCAGAGCTAACTGTTTTTAGAGACCGTAACTGGCTAGAATTTTTGTCCGTTCTCGACTCCACTTTCGCTTCGGTCTCACCTCGTCGAGAAGGGGGAATCACGGAAGAGAGCAAAAACGAATGTCTGGAAAATGTTTCCAATGCTCGTGCATTCCTTGCAGAGATTGCGGAGAAGGATGGTACAAAAAATCGGGCTGCCCCTCTAGCTCTGCTTGAATTAGAACATCGCGCGCATAAATTTGGGTTGTTTGGTGGGTTTCCCAGATTTTGAGGACCTGATGATCTTGCGGATGCTGAAAATTGACCCCAGATGACAGTGTGGTTGTCAGTTTAATGGAGAACTACTTCACTCAGTTTGGTGACAAAGCATGTTGCTTCGAGGACTTGACCAGCTTTCTTGACCTGGAGGCTACATTGCTTGACCGGTGGAAAGCTTTCCTTGCGCGCCACCAACCATCTTTCGTAAGCATCATTCGCAAGTACGCGGTGACGAGTTCTTTTTTCAATTCCCAGCCCTACCTCAGGCGTCCGTCGGTGACCTCCAAAGACTGATTAACGTACGGAAGCTCGAGCGCTACATGCTTCTGGATTCGGAAATCACGGTTGAATCTGAGACCGCTCGCGGGCTGAAGTATCTCAATGAATACTTGGATGGCCTCGCACTCGGTGGAGACATCCCAGCTACCGAGCTACAGCCTGCCGATGACCTGGTTCTTCTCGCTGCAAATGCCCTTGTGATGGTCTGGGTTCTCAATCATTCGGAAGAGGCACTCTACCAGGCGGCTACAGCCTTAGAATATGGATTGACTAAGAGTCGTATGTCGTTCCAGATGCGCATAAAGCTTGTTCGGATATACCGCATTTTGGGTGTGTAGTTTGACTCGTAATTATTGCACTGCTAACACTTTGAATAAGGTGCACCATCACTTGCCTTGGAGCATTACCGCCAGATGAATGTCAAGCAAGTTCAGAATGACACTTTGTCCCATCTTATTCTTACTCGCGCCTTGACGTTTTCGCTTGCTGCCACTGGGGACCTAACATACCCTTCGGAATGCTTAGAGTCGAGTCAAATATACCTAGTGAACTCTCAAGAGGTACGTTTCCCGTCACGCTGGTATCTTCTCGTGTTAAATCAGTGTATAGACTTCAGACTTCATCGTCCGTTCGTTCACTGCGGAGAAGTACACTCAAATTCCGGATTTCATCGATTTCGAGAACCGACTAGAGAACTCCCTCCAGAGGGATGTCGTTAAATTAGAACATGTCCGCATGCGTCTCACGCACGAACCATTGCACTCGGATCTCATAGACATGGAGCTCATCGAGCTCAAATTCATGTTTGATCGCGGTAGCTACACTTCCAAGAGTTATCTCGGCCGATTCTAACCACTCAACAATACAGCTCATCACGACAATCGCGATTTTGTCATCATACCTAACTATCAGCCCCGTTGTAAACCAACTTTCAATGAGCACAGTTTGTTGTTTGGGACATCAACTGGCGTGAGTGTCACTGTGGTTGTATGGTTCCTGGATATCGAATCATCGTTTCTTTTAGCAAGGGTGGTTGTGGTGTTTTTTGAAGATCTATATCCGTGCATTCCAGCATGCTAGTGATCTGGATGACATTGTTGAAGAGAAATTGCTCGTAGGTGATCGGCCGAAGAAGAGCTCAGATCCCGAGGTGCAGTTACCACTGCGAGAACGACTCGCTTTGAGGAGAGTAGAAGAAATCGCAGAGGTAATGGTGCCTCGGCTCAAGTCTATGTCGTGGTTAATGTTGTCTTTAGTTGACCTCTGAGGAGTCCCAATTGCTCGATTGGGCTACTGCCCTTGGTGACTGGCTTGAACCTCATCACAACTACGTTCGGCCCCCACCGGCAGTAGTATTGGCGGAGGCCTCCAGACAAACGGAACTCAAGACTGGGTTCCCGTTGCGTGGCGTTGATCTCCAAGCTCACAATGGTGATGCGAACGGTCACACCAAGAAGGACGAGGAGGCACCTCCTATCAAAGAAGCGCCAAGCGTACTCATTGCATTCTTTGATACCATGCTCTCTCGTTTCAGGCATTTGCTTGGGTCGAAATGCTCAATATCGGAGTTGTTGCACGTTGCCACGATCACACAGGAGGTAATCATGAGCTTCATTGCCGTCGTTGTATCTTGGGCTGTTGGGCTGA
Source organism: Tylopilus subfusipes (assembly GCA_038091275.1). Lineage (NCBI taxonomy): Eukaryota > Fungi > Basidiomycota > Agaricomycetes > Boletales > Boletaceae > Tylopilus > Tylopilus subfusipes. Next base: position 12,466 of record JBBPOB010000058.1, read on the forward strand.
TGTGTTTACATTAGGCGCTTATTATTTTCACAATCGAGACGATGCGTTTCAAATCTCCCGCCGTAATCAAAATTCACAAACTTGGTAACGTGAGTTGTAGCATTTAATGTCCATTGACCATCTACTAGTAAAGGATTACGCGACAGCTTGTCTCACAGTTCAAGGATGTTCGGTTGAAAGCCAGTTGCGTGTTGAAAGAGATGTCAGCAGCGTTAATCAAATTTGGAGAGGTCGCGGGTTCAGTGGATCAGCGTCGAGCGTTTGTGCAAGCCTGCACGGCTGTGACTATCAAACAGGTTCGTCCATTCATTTTCAGAGAGGTATTCTGGTTGACAACGTTTCCCGGACTCCAGATTACCCATGACTATGTTTTGAACGTTGCTAGAAGCATGACTGACTCACGCAAGAAGGTGCTTGAAGGGGTTGGGAAAGGGATGGCGAAGCTTAACGCTGCGCACGGGCAATCATAAGACTGCTACTGTATCACTACATGCATTATCAGCCCCACTCATTCTTGTATATGGATTCAACACATACTAGTCGAACGTAACTGGCTGTTGTGCGTGACGTGACGCACTGTGTGACATTTCGCGTCATTCGCGTCTCGTCAGATGACCAATGAATCCAACCTTACCCCATCATTATACACCACATGAGTCAATGTGGGTCAGCGCAGAAACCCAGATTCGGTTTGATACTTACTCAAAATTTGCAGACAACGACAGCAACTACTACGGGGGAACAGTAGGCGGTGGCTACATGACGACGGGTTCACCATACGGCGGCGCAGGTGGTAGCCCAGGGGGGTTCACTCGTGTATGTTATTCACACCTTCATGGATTACCTTCTCTCACATCGATATACAGAAAAGTGAAACCGCGCACTCACTACGCCCCATGACGATCTACCAACTCCTTCAAGCCAGCCAAGCACACACGGACGCCGACTGGGTCTTCGATGACCAAGAGATCGGACAAGTAGAAATTCATCATACATCGACGTGTAGGCTATTAATTATGCCGTCCAGGTCACCATTGTCGCGTATATTGCTTCGGTACAAGCGCAGGCAACAAACAGTCAGTATATGCTCGATGATGGTTCCGGCCGAATTGAGGCTCGCCACTGGACCGATTCCTCTATGGAGGATGAATCAGAGAAAAAAGGCATTGTGTGAGTTCACTTTTTGCAGGTACACCTTTATGACTTATGGGTAAGTCTATAGTGAGGGAGCACATGTGCGGGTTCTGGGGAGTCTCAAAATGTTCGGGAACAAAAAATACATTAACGCCAATCTTATACGGCCGATTGACTCACCTGCCGAGATCTACTTTCACCTTCTAGAGGCTATGACTGTCAGTATGATATGGGAACGCGGTCCGGTAAGCTCTATGCTTTTTGCATCAGCCTGATCTCAACTTGCCACAGCCACCCAGACTCGGACAAGAGGTAATGCCGCGCCAGAACGGGGCTGGTCCGAGCACTGCGTATTCAGCTCAGCCAACAGCCAACTCTAGCGACCGGTTTTCACACTTGTCAAATTTGCATCGTTCTATAATTACCTTCATGGAAGGACAGCCGAAGAGTGCAGAAGGCATTCATGTCGGCGCTATCGCTCGTGCAGTGGGAGGCGATGCTGTGACAATAAGGTGTGCAGTCACGCCTATGACATTATCCCCCAAGGTTAATCCCACCATTTAGTAATGCTCTGGATGAATTGACGGATGATGGGATCGTGTTTACTACCGGTGACGATTCTCACTTCATGCTCTGCTGAGGGAGGTACACGTGCTAGAATTGATGCTGTACCCAATTCTCTTGTACCGTAATTTGCACCGTGGCTTGTAATTGGTCCGTTCTGAAATATTGAAAGCTGGCCAACAGTACTAGTAAACGACGGACAATGCCATGATGATTATGTAACACTGAAAAAAGGGTTACACCTGTCATTCATCTCACTGTAGCAACATTCAACTCATGATGTCTGATCAACATTTCAGTGATGAATCCATTGTCATTTCTTACTTTGTTCCACCCTCAGAGGATGACCAGAAGAAGGTCAACCCTGTGACAATCTACCAAGTACTTCAAGCATGCTGCTCTAAAGAAGATCCTGTATTGATAGAGGGAAAGGCTTCTGTAAGTACTCCATAGGGAATGTTGAGAAATGATGACACATTTGAATTGCATTGCATAGGTCTCACTTGTTGCCCATGTAACAAGTGTAAAGATAAATGCAGCAAGAGCATCCTTTGTGCTTGAAGATGGAACAGGCAAGATCTGGGCTGATAAGGACTTCACCTCCATAGTTCATGAACTGGGAGCAAAGGCAGAGGAGGAAGAGATTGCCCAGTGCAATGCCTTGTAAGTCCATTGTCATAAGTGACAGGTATATTGACAATCATTTGCTTCTACACTCCTGAAGTGAGCACACCTATGTTGAGATTATGGGTATGCTCAAGAAGAACAACTCAAAGTGGAGGCCTAAGGTTCAGATCAAGTCTATCCATCCAATCCATGGGTACCATCAAGTCATGTATCATATTTTGAATGTGATGCATAGGAGCATGCTCTCTCAGCAATGCAATCAAGTAGGTTGGTTGTTTTTAAATTGAAGGCCTGCTAACATACTTGAATCAGCCATATGATACTAGCCAGGATTTTGTACCCAGTGAAGATGTGATCAACATGCCTGTGGATGATGGCAGTCAGGCCAATCAAAGTAATGCCAGTAATCAGCCTCTTATCAATACCCCTTCTGCTTCACATTCAATTCTTCCCAATACATTCTCACCCCAAAGGCATCAACCTTATGCTACTCTCAAGCCAATTGAGAGGGCTATCATGAGATACATGCTCCCCCACAGAGGTCATCAGGTTTTGATTGCAGAGTTGTCACAAGCAATCCAGGCATCCTATGAATGCACAGACTTTCAGTTCAAGTGGGTTTTTCTCCAATTACACATTGAGGAGGCTGGAACTAAAAGTATCATCTAGTCTTGCTTTCCAGGCACTATTGTCAGAGGCTTATCTTACAAGCCCTCTTGATGATGGGTATGTAATTGTGACACCAAGGCAATGAGATATTTAGCTATATGAATTTGCCTGTAATCTTGATATCAAAGATATCATCACTGGAAGACATTTTGTGCATGCTTCAGTGACGGAAAGCAATTGCCAAGTCTATTCTCCACAAAAACACTGGCAGTCATCAACACAACGCAATAGTGTTTATTGTACACAATGAACTGATGCTAGATGGTACAGTGTTGCAAGTAAACAGGAATTAGTGGTGTTTGTATTTGGCCTCATTCTCGAATCGGATGTTGGGGTCTAGGGTATTATGAAGTCCCATAAGTGTCTTGCTGACTGCTTCAGAGGCACCGATCATGGGTTTCAAAACGGCAATTGGTACTGCGCGTACAACAGCTCTGACCGTTCCCTGGCGGACGAGGAGATAGTGCGAATGTCAGTCTGGATCTCGGGCCTGCTTTCTATCACTCACCTCGTCGCCAGACCTCTCGTATACTTCCATGGGCACCGCAAGTATAGTCTGAGCAGCAGAGAGCAGATTTCTCTGCAGACTACGGTAAGCCGACTGTACCCCTTCTTTGAGACCAACAGGCTGAGCGGCATATCGACTAATCAGGTCTTCCTCCGAGCCTTCTGCATCCTCGTTCTCGTATGGTATCTGGAGGGCCTCAGCGGTGACAGAGTCTTTGAACTGACCACCTAATACACTCTCAGCTTGCTCCAGGATTACCTGCGTACCGGTAGCCAGGCGAGCGCCTAGTTTGATGGCCTCCATGGCGGTCGACTGAACGAATGCCTTGGTACCTTTTTGTACGCCACGGACTATGCGTCCGTCCTTCTTGTATTGCGCAATGGGAAGGAGGATAAGGTCTGCGACTCCGGACCCGACATTGACTACAGACCGAATCGGAGATACACCAGATATGACATCGACGAGTTGCGTAGCCTTCACATCTGGAGTCCAGAGGTCATTTAGGGTGTCGAAGAAACGTGACCATCCGGTGATCTAGCAGCACGTCAACCGGCTATTGTCTTTGTTTAAGAGCGAACGCACACCGTGCAGAGTCAGATGTCGTAATGTCATCTCTGCTCCATCGAAATGGAAAAAGTTCATCAGCTCTATCGTTCTGCCGTCCCGCAATGCTCTGTAGTCAACGCGTCGAGGTTTGTAATCTAGCTTGATGTCCACAGCAAAAACTTCAACGTGTTCTGTTGAAATCTCGTAAGTGGGCATGATACAAATGCAGGAAAACTGCTTACGGAAGTAAATCTCTTTCTTTTCCTCGTCCTCTGGTGCTGCAGGGCTATCTGGATCTCGAAAGGCGAAGAACTTCTTGAAGAAGTCGAGGGCATCCTGATCAACATACAATCGTAAGGGCAAGATTTTGGCCTAGGGAGAGGTCGGCATCTCAGCATCAAGCTCTCGATGAAGATTCAATACTTACGCGAAGTCGTGCTTCTTCTGCGGGATGAGACGGAGAAGGACGCACGCTCAACAACTCTACTCGCGCCATATTGGAATCAGTCTCCCTGACATTCCCTCGTGAATCTGATCGCATATCAGTGAGGAACTTCTTCCATGTCGATGTCTTGATATGATCAAGAATTTCCAGATCCCTGACCAAGATTAGCGTGCGTGATACCAAGGTGTCGCCGGGGGCGTAATTGTCAATCTCTGCGTTCAAGCCTTCCAATCGAATCTCAATCAAGGGTCCTTTGGATCGGGTCAGGCGCTTTCCATGTACACGTGGCGACAAAAGTTGCGGTCGACCTGGGGAAGCGGGACGGAGGGACTGCCAAGAACTTTCGGTCCCGGTTTCGGCAGAATCATCAAGTTCTTCATCAATTGCGGCAATGAGTGCGTCTGGATCCATGCTTTCCAAACCTTGTTCGAGTCCAATATGGAATGAGTTGAAGAGCGTCGTACTAGTCGCCTCGTCTAAAGGCTCCTGGGTCTGTCCAGTTGCAACTAGTTGACGTATGCGTGCGAGCTTCTTGCGCATCTCTTTGAACTCCTTCTCAATGATTTTGCGTGTGCGAGGCCAATCGAACCCGTCATGTAAGAAGAGAACTATATCAGAGTTTTGGACCCTAATCCGTAAGGTTGTATCGCTGCGGCTACGTGGATGTCAAGAACACATACATTATCATTAATTCCCTTACCTCTCTAGATCCCGATTTGTATCAGGAGGAAGCGTGTCGAAATAGTGCTCGACGAAAGAGAAAGGTTTCAGGATGCGGACTGTTTCACCGCCAACATTCGATACGATACCAAGCTGACCCATCACAGGGGTGTTGCGACCGGTCTGCTCCTCTGTGTCAAAATCTTCAAGGTCATCATCCCTGAGCTCTCGAAGGCCCGCAGCAGTTCCAAAAGATGCATCCAAATAGTCCTGGTTAGCGGGTAAGTCGTCAGATATCATGTCCGCTGTACTCCCAACTTCGGGGATGAGCTTAAAGGCGTGTTCATCTAAAGAAGCTATACGCTGGACATTAGCTACGCGGTGACACTTTGGACGAAGTGTCGATACCGGTCATATCGTGTTGACGATCACCACTAATGGTGTTCGGTATTCTTGCAGTCGAGCGTGGACTTCAAGGGAATTTAGCTCAGTACTTGTCACTTGGGAGCAACGTACCGAGCAACTGCTTCATCCTTTGAGGTACGCGTCATGTTGCTTATCAAGCTTGTGAGAGCGCTGATGGTGTCTGCACAAAGGTGTAATCGAAGGCCAATTCGTTCAATCACAACCTGAAGATATGTGATTAAGCTTATTTCCGCGGGTTGAAATATCTACGAACACTGGTGTTGGGTGGTAGAACGGCATTATCTGTTCGAAAGCTGAACTGAGAATGAGAAATCTCTGCAATCAATGCATAACCGGAATTCTAAACATGCATTTTAGCAGACAGGCCATCGGCATAAAGCCTACAACTAACCTTCCAAAAGTCAACACCAAGACCAAGAGAACCTTGAGTGATCCCGGTTGAGTCGAGTGCGTCCTGAATCGAATCCACCAAGAAAAAGTGCGATGACGAAACCTTCAATTTGAATGCGGATTCGGCTGAGCTCCCCACCAGTTCTGTCGAAAATTCAGCCTCGCCGAAGTGCAGCGCAAGTGCTCCAGGATGCCCGAGAGCCCGCAGATGAACCGATGCATCGACGACGCCCACCGTGACTCTAGTACACTCAGATGGTACGACGGACTCGAACACCTGGGGTGCTGTGTTTATTAGAGTAGACGCATGAATTCAAAATACGCACTCCTGGTGGTGCCTTAGCGAATGCAGCTACGTCAATTCCGAAGTTATCGTCAAGTGGTAGGTGTACTACGAAACCCCAAAGAGAGAACCTGATCCGTGATTCTTTGGTAGTTGTTTCTGGGACTGCGAGAGACGTTATCTTGGCCTTCACTGAGGGTCTAGGTGCTGACGACTGTGGCATACGCCTTAGTGAATGTGCAAAGACCAAGACCTAGCACTCACGAAGCTTCGGGTCGGCCCCTGGACTAGGAGTACATAGTCTCCTTCATTGGACGTGTCCACGACGCGTAGATCCATGATGGCAGCAGTGACCACACTCTCGTCCTAATCCAGCTGTGTCAGAACAATCAAACACAAGGATAGTGTACACACCTTGCCTTCTGGCTTCAACTCGATCAGTGCGTCAATATCTAGAGCAAATATGTCGAACGGTCGGGCTTGGCGAGATTCACCATTTCGAGGGACAGTAAATCTGAGTAGAACTGATGGAAATTATGTGATATTGTTTTCTTTTCCTGCGAAGAAAGGACTTGCCTTCTGTGATCCTAACCTTGACCACGGTTTCGTCGGTATTTTGGGAATTGTAAATTTCCACGATTCTTTCATCGGTACTATCGGTTTCACTGCGCCGCGACTGGGTGAAGTACCGACTTCCGATCAAGCTAGGATTACGACTGGGGAGGGTTCCTGTTGCACTGTCTGGATTTGTAAAGCTCCGCCCAATCATTTGAGCCACATCATCTGCCCAACATTGGAGTCCGTCGAACACGGCTTTATCCACGACAAGGTTCACCAAAGGAATGTCAACCATCATTGACAACTTGCTCGAAGGGTTGCCTGACGATTTCTGTACAATGTTGGGTCTTCCCAGCACGACAGAAAGGGGCGATGTATCTGGTACGGTTTCCGTGGCCAATAGCATGCTCGGGTCAGGTCCAACCTCCTTTTCTGGTAGGAAGCCAAGTGTCAAGATGGCGTGGACCACATTTTCGCCAACTAAGGAGTAAGCAGCGAGTATCTCTTGTAGACATACACTCAGGGTCACATTTGAAATGCCGTCGCTCGAGCGTGGCGGTGGAAAATTCATCCCTTCTGAAAACTTGAGAGGGGACTTGGTGGAAGAAGAGTCGTCGGAAATTGACAAACCACGGAGGTCAAACAGCATACAGCCAGACCGCTGTTGGTAGAAAGGAGGAGGGGGGCAGCGTATTTCTAGCCGAATCATTGGGCACGTCAGGCGGAGGCTGGAACCAGATCCACCTGGAACTGTTTTCTAAAATGTCTTGAGTGAGGAGCGCAAAAATATAAATTTAAACCATTGCACCAACCTTTCGCTCGAGTGAGGCTGGCTGCTGTCGAGAAGATTTCGGTTTTGCAGTCCCTGAACCTTGGTAGTTGATGCCGAGGTCGAGGTCTTCCAAAACGAGTGCCTCCAGTCGCTTTCTCTCTTCTCTCTCTCGCGCGCGAGCGGATATTTGTTGAAATTGCGTATCCCTTCCACCATCCAGGTCATCCTCAACCAATGCTTCGTGACTCTGTTGAGGGATCCTTACGTCTGTAGTCTTTCTGGGCACGAAGATCGCGGCCGACGCGGTATCCTCAACGAAGCGCATAAGTAGGTTGTCCTTGAAGATCATGCCAAGATCAAAGAATAAATGCAGTGGTGCCATCTTGATATCCACAGCGCGTGAATTTTCCTTGGATGGGAAGGGCAACGCCAGGCGACCGGAAATTTCGATGGCAGGAGGCATTATCAATTTATCTTCTGTTTCAGATGAGGGGCTGGGAACGAAGGGATTCGGTGAACCGGATAGATCAAAGGGTCTTTGAGATGGAGTGTGCAACCTATCCGCCTTTCCAGATACTGCTCGATTTCTCGAACGCCATGTTGAAAGCTTCGCTGAGCCTCTCTTGAACTTAGCTTGTGTCCAATCAACTACTTCGAAGTCGGGAAGCTTGATGTCCCCCGGTCTCTCTGAGGCGAGCGAAGGACGATAGTGGCGAGCAGCATGCAACGTGGGCAGGTAAGGATCGGTTATCAGTATTGGTGCTGCAACCTGTGGATCGTCCATGGAAGAAACAGCGTGGAAAGCGAATAGTGAAATATCCGAAATGACCATCTTCGCAGATATTAACTGGTCCACTGGCACGGAAGATGACGTTCGTGGTACACCAGACACCGGCAGGTCGGGAGGGGGATTAGAAAGCTGGAAAGAGATGGAAAGAACGTCGAACAACAGTCGCAAGTAGGTGCGGGGGAGCTTTGGTGGCACAAGGGGCCGTTCATAGAAAGCGTCGAGAGAAAATACTTTCCCCGTCGCTGGCTCCGGAAGTGCAATCATCACAATTCCGCGAAGGGTGACATTCGCTTCCAAGCACAGTGCTATGCGAGGAAGTCCCGACGACGCCTCTTTGCGTGAGGCAGATGAGGGCGTAGGAGCTTTAGGTACACATGCCTCCACGATATCCAAGAGAACGCGTAAATGATCAGAACGAAAAGCGCATGCAAGCGTTCCAACTGTGACAGACAGCTGGAGGGTCTCTTTCTCGGCCTCGTCCCGAACGAAGTCCTCTGCGTCGGCCGGGTGATCGCCGCCGACTTGGGGAGATTGCTCAGACAGCTGTGAACGACGAGAAGGAATTTGCAGCGAAAGTACTATTGGCTGTGAACCGAAGGAAAGTAGAACATCCTCGACAGAGTCCTGGTACGGCACTGATATCCGAGGGTACGGACGAACTTGCCCAATGATATCAGTGGTTTGCGGTGCAGGAAGCGGCGTTGGGGAAATATCTACTTCGCCGGGTTGTGCATGTGCTGTGGACACGACGCTTTGATACATGCTGTCCGCAGCGGACGATAGAGGCAGAGAACTAGGAGGAAGCATGATAATTGATTGTGACATCATAAACTGAGCATCTTGACCCAGAGAAGACGATGATGAGTTGCGCGATGATTGATCGACTAATGGATTGCAGTGTCGTGGCGACGACCTTCGAGAAGAGGGAAATGAAACTGGAGGTAATGTGCTTGTAGCGATTGGAGAGGAGGCGATGACACGTAAATCTCGCGAAGTCACCCTCAACCCAGAAACTGATACGGTGCGGATTTGCCCACAGCGGTCGTTTCCTCCGGACACCGACTGAAGTCCACTATTTGTCTCCGAACGCGGACTCCGATCCGTGTGGTATATTATCTCTGAGACAGAAAGCGTGAAGCTAGCGCGTCCGGGATAAACAATCGTGATCTTGGTGTCCGCTGCCGAAAATTCGAATTTGGCAAGCAGTCGCTCGATGAGAGTGGCGAATACTGATACTCCTGCAGGATCGTCGTCTCCATGCGGCTCCCTGTGGGCTTCTTCAGCATTCGAATTATTCACAAACGGGTTGAAGCCTCCAGGCAGGTTGTCGCTCTCATCCACGAGAGGTGACGTGTCAGCGGAGGGCCTGAGAGTTTGTCGTAAAGTGGCCTCCTCTCGAGGTGTAAGCTCGTTATGGATGAACGTCTCGGCAACAGAAACCACTGAATCGGCAAGGTTTGAGCTGCTACTAAAGGAGGGCGAAACAGGTGATATGGGTTGTTCTGGCGTTACTTGAAACGTGAGGTTGAGAGACTGGACATGAAAACCGACACTGGAAGAGAGAGGATTTGGGAACGGAATACGAGCGGTAACGCCGGATATGAAACCGTCATATATGGAGACAGGAAGCCCTACGAGTAGTTGGTTGATTGCCTGAAGAGATGCTGTCAGGTATACACCAGCAAGACAGTGGTAACGGACTCGCCTGTCCATCTAGTTCCAAGTCCTTCACTTGGACAATGCCAGAACCGAGCTGAGAATCGATTTGATGAAGATCAAGTTGACCTGGCTTGAGAAAGTGACCTAGGGTTCTTCGCAAGAGAAAGGAAAAGAAGCGTCGTTGGATATTGGACGGGACTGCGAAATCAAATGTAGGAAGACCTGGAAACCACGAGGAGTACCACGAAGACATAGTAATTGTACGGCTCAATGAAGGCAGGAGGAGAACATGTCCCGAGTAGAGGATGGTGGTAGCAGTAGAAGCTCGCGGAGGATGCTCCGCTCAGGGACTTGGGTCTTGAAGGCGGGTTGGGCCGCTCGTCCCAAGATGTACACTAATGAGGTATCTAACGAATATGGGTAATAGCCCCTGTTCACCAAATCTCTCTCTGCAACGGTGGTCGATGAGCGCTGAGCACGGGACAATTGGCAGTACTTGTGGAAAACAATCCCTGCTTGCTCTAATACAACAATACATGGACGAGGTGGTGAATGTTAGTCGACACTCATACCCATGGATTGGCCATCTCCCAAGACGAAGCCACTCCGGCTCTTGTTTGGTACCTTGATCTTTTCCAACACTCTCTCGGTGGATGTAGACTCCGTCGCCATTGGCTCCACAAGCTTGGTAGACGTTGACTTGGCTGCCAACTTTTTGGCGCGGTGCGCACGCTGCTTTTCCCGAGCAACCGCCATTCTATTGGACCGTCGCCGTCAGTAACTGAATCACCAAGCAAGCGTCTGATGCCTGCCTTTGCTTCCAGAATGCATGTTCCCGGCGTTGCTTGATCTCTCCAATCCGTTTCATCGCCTTGACCGTAGTCTGCACCAACTCGCGATCGTAGCGGACTGGGACATTTCTGCGCTTCTCGAAATCGATTGTGGCATCCTGAGAACATTCAAGGTGTATACAAAAGGGACAGAGATCCACTATGCCTGTCATGCTTACAATGGTCATCTCCTTGCCAGCTGCTTTGCGGAAAGCCTTCGTCCACCGTACCTTGCGTGGATTACGTTTCATTCTAATCGCTTCAGTGATTGATATATAGAAGAAAAAGCACGATTAAAACTGACTTGAAGTTCTTGTGACATCTATGGTCAGATGAGTGTAAAGACGACCTCGGGAAGCAATACGCTCACTTGGAGGTACAGAAACGAAAGACTTTGGCATCGTTGCGAACAAACGCCGTCCCTGCCGCAAATCAGATACCAGCTTTTATAGCATTATGTGTTTTTGCTCACCGTGTCCCGGATAGACGTTCGTCGAGCAGAAGTAGCACTTTTCGATACGCATACCTTTGAGCGGAGAGGAGGAGTGACCGTGGGAATCTTGGTGGGCATTGGCTTAGTGTACCTTGACTAAACCGTGAACGTTTACTGCTTACTGTAATTACTGTTTACTGTTTAGCCTCAGGCTACTACGTATTCAGTACTGCACGATCTTTGCTTTGTTCTTTGTGGCACTGAAGATACCATCCTGTTTTCTGGCCGTGTTTCTTCCGTTGGCTTCTTCGGGCAAGGACCTCACTAGCAGTTGGACATTGTTGGAACTCAATGAGGGCGAGAGTAAGGTGACCTCAGACGAAGATGGGGTCAGAATCACGATGCGGATTAGTGTCCCCTATAATACGGATCGTCTTATGTACGATACTACTGAATGGCTAGTGTAATCTATTGATTAGATACTTGCTCATGTTTGGTCCTAATGGACAGAGCGTAGCGTCCGACGTCCAACAGACATGCCTAATAATTCCATCCCTCATGTAAGCATGCTGGCTTACCTGCCTTTTGCTGTAACGGCTGCGTGCGGCGGTCCGGTCTCTTACACCCTCCCCAAGATTCCTACATTAGTACCTCAGCGGCGTCAGCTACCTTTTCTGGTGAGGATCCTTGTGATAAGGACATCTTGGCTGTCCCAGGGGCGATAAACACGATAAACATGCTTATTGGCAGGTATGCGAGGCGGACAGGACCGGTTGCAAGCGTCTTGCCAGCACACATCCCCATGTCGGACATCCTCCTGAGGTCGGGACCCGTAAGGCGCAACAGGAGATACAAACGTACGCCAATCATTCAACAGTGCATTCTGTAGAAATATCGACGAATGGCTGGCAGGAGTCGAATCTTACTAGTGCGTGTTCGAGAATCGAGATTGCAAGAAGATGTGCGGGGAAAAAGCTTATCACCTTCGCTGTCCGTTTTGGATGTCCAAACGTCTCGTCCTCTGAATGCAGATTGACCATAACATACCCGGGAATTACTTGTATATGAGGATCGACGAACCGCCTCTTACCAAGCTACTTCACGTCGCCCGTGTCAACAAAGTTCAGCGGATGTTAAAAAGACTAATGGTAGCATGAACATCTAGGACAACGTCATGGTTGACATTGGAATCGACAACAAGTTGGTGTTATCACGATGTTCATTCAAAGCGCACTTGGAGCGATCTCCATAACGCACACCGCAAAATAAATCATTGGGAAAGCGTTATCTGTCATACTCGGTTTCAGAAGGCTCGCACAAGGAAAAGTAACCAGAGCGCACTTCTGCAACACGGGTGAATCTTGGCCACTACTCTTTTGTGAGGCGTCCTTTTCGGGCAGCATCGAGACATTCTTTCTCCAGGCCGCTCAGCCAAACCACGTCGATGCTAGCATCATTCAACTTTTGTGCACCCTCGCACTTCACAAAGTCATCTGGCTCCCTTACTCCAATAATGCATCGCCTGATCCCTGCTTTGACGAGTGCATCTGCACATGGCTGAAGGCCGGATGTCCTGACGGAGCACGGTTCGAGTGTGGTATAGACGTCGGTGTGCCGCAGTAGGTCCTGAATGGGTGGGGTCGGAGTTGCCGAAGGGAAGAGCGCTGCCAGGTGCTCCGAGAGACTGAATGCCTTTATCAAGGCGTTTGCTTCTGCGTGTGTGTTGCCAGGCAGCTCTCTCGAGTAGCCCGTGGCCAGTACGACTGGTTCCATGCCTGGTATGCGCGCTACCAGAATACATCCGACACAAAAGGCAGTTTGCACGGGAACACAGCCATCTGATAGCGCTTCGTTCACTGCTTGCTGCATGAAAACCAGGTGCTCTTCCTCAGTGGTTCGTTGGGTGTCTTCCATGGTTGGTGACTTACGGTGGCGACTTGAGCAGTTTGGGTGGCTATTACTAAGATAGAGCAGGAATTTGTGGCTCCGTCGGCAATTTCCGGGCCTCTCGAGGTTGTTCTGCACAACGTCAACGAGCTGGTTCATTAAAGACCACCATGTCGTCCCCACCTGTGGCTCCTTCTGATAGACTCATCGACGACGACGAAATTATGGGGAATCCTCTACCTGAGGACGACGAAGCGGACGCGACAATGGCAGACGGCGGTGTGTCGGATGACAGCTCAGAAGAAGGGGAGTATGACGAGGAAGAGGAAAAGCGAATAAGAGAGGGTTTTATTGTCGACGAGGATGAGGAAGAAGAGGACGAGGACGAGGACGAGGAGGAGCAACGGAGAACAAGGAAGCGGCGGAAGAGACACAATCGAAGACGCGGTAAGCTCCCGTCCTTAATGCTATGTCTCGGTGATATCTACTCTTAGACACAGAGGAGGAGGAGGAAGCATTGGAAGAAGATGACCTGGAGCTTCTGGAGGAAAATACAGGCACTTCATTCAGAAATCGGTTGACACGTCTTCGCCGTGGCCGTGACGGTGGTTCTCCCCCGGTCGCGTCCTCCTCGCGACGGAAGCAAGTAGTCGAGTCCTCCGAGGATGATCTCGATAACGACGACGATCTGCCGCAAGTCCAGGATATTCAACGCATCTGGGATGACGAGCGGGCGGGGGGCGGTAGAGAAGATGAAGAAGATATGGACGACTTCATCGACTATGAGGACGAAGAAGAAGGTGCTGGTGTTATGGACGAGCAACAGCGCGAGGAGCGACGTAAGGAGAGAAAAAAATTGGAACGTCAGCGCAGGAGAGCTATGGGCTCCCGACCGGAGCTTGCTGGTATCGATGCTAGGTGGGTCCGGAGTCCACTTTTCCACTTAGTCCCCTAATCACCTCTCTTAGCGCTTGGGCTGAAATTCATGACGTGTTCGGTGATGGTCATGAGTATGATTGGGCGTTAGAAGGCGAGGACGAAGCTGAATACGAGGAGCGACTCAAACCCGAAATGAAATACCAGGATGTTCGTCCTATCTCTAATCCTGCTCGGGCTAAGGTTGAGGCTTATGATTTTTTTCAGGTCTTTGAACCTTCAGAAATACGTGCTCGGATGCTTACAGAAGACGATGATCTGATTCGGGCACAAGACATCCCGGAGCGCATGCAACTCGCCACGTCTTCACTTTCACCTAATGCAACTCTATCTCTTCATCAAAACCTTACAGAAGCAGATATCGATGATGCTGCCACCTGGGTAACCTCCCGATTGTCCAGCCGTAAAACCAGGGACTTTTTCTCTCCCGAGGGGCCGTATCACGCATACTCCCAACCCCTGGTCCTTGCTGTCTCATATGCTCTGCGCTTTCTCTTCATCTACGAGTTCGAAGTTCCGTATATTTGGACACACAAACGGGATTATATCTCGTATTTCAACCCTCAGGAGATGCGCGCCAGAGTCGAGCTCATCAGCTTGTCTGAGCTATGGAGGATATACGCTCTTGGCCAAAAATATCGTTCCCTACTTGACCGGCGGAACGCCCTCATGGCTTCCTTCACTCGGCTCAATGTGGAAGACGAATACTTCACGCAGTCTATCCGGCCTAAGCTCGAATGCGTTGAGATGGTTGCGGACGCGACCGAATGGTTGTCCATGAAGTACAAGGCGAACAAGCAAGACTCGTTCGACATCCATTTCCACGACGATGAAGAGCTCGACCGCAAGCGTAAAAACCCAAGTCGGATTTCCGCGTACGAAGTTGCAAAGAAGAGTATTGTTGCCAAACTGGCTAACGTAGGCCATTCTCTGGACGGTTTGTTTTTCCCTCGTACTGAACCGTTGTCGTCAGGGTTTTGGCATCTGTCCCCATGAGGTAGTGCAAAATTTCGTAGCCAATGATCGTCCCAATTTCGTCGAAGACCAAGAATTGAATCCAATCGCTTTCGCTGAGCAGTTCACGACCCCCGAATCCGTTGTGTCCCAAACACCTGAAGAGGTGCTGCAGCGTGCCAGGATGATTATCGCCACCGAGCTAGGAAAAGATCCACTACTCCGTCAATCCATGCGAGACCTGTTCAAAACCGAGGCACAAATATCGGTTCAGCCCACAGATCGGGGTGTCAACAAAATCGACGAACATCATCCGTACTTTGTTCGTTGCCTTCGAGTCCCTTTTCTGATGTCCCACTAACTAACCTTATTTCTAGAACTTCAAGTACCTTCACCACAAACCTATAACTCAGATGCTGGACAGTGCACAGTTCTTGCACATCCTGGCTGCTGAGGTTGAGTTGTTGGTGACTGTCTCAATCTACCTAACAAGCGAGGCCAAGGCCAAGTTTGAGCGCCAGCTCAATGACGCGTTTGCTTCGGACAGTTACAGTGACATCGCCAGGTCATGGAACGAAGAACGATCTCGAGTCGTTCAAGAGGCACTAGAATACCACCTTATTCCAATTGGCACCAAATGGGCCAGAGAGTGGTTGCGGGAAGAGGTTGAGGATGCTTTAGCCATCCATTGTGGCAACAAACTCAAAGAGGTAGGACATCACTCCTTAGTATACTTTGTAACTGACGTGGTTTCAGCGCATCGATGTTGCCCCCTTTGCTACTGGAGACGCACAACCTGGATACACTCCCTCTGTCCTTGCTATTTCTTGGGGAAAGGGAGATCCCCAAAAGGACGCCATTACCCTTGTTCTCTTGGATGAAATGGGTAGACTGCGTGAGCACGTCAAGCTCGATAACTTGGTCGATCGCGATTATCACGACGAGTTCACCGATTTGCTCAAGAGACGACGTCCCGACGTTATAGTTGTAGGAGGCTTCACCATGGCAACGGTCAAGTTGTCGTCTCGAATCAAGGAAATTGTCAATGGCAAGATCCCCAGCGCGGATGCTGAAGGCAATATCCCAGGGTGGGGAGTAGAGCCAACCAACGAGCAAATTTTTGATATCCCAGTGGTTTACCTCAACGATGAAGTCGCCCGAATTTACCAGCATAGTAAACGAGCCACTGAGGAGTTTAGCACGCTTTCACCTATTGCAAAGTACTGCGTCGGTTTGGCTCGTTACGCCCAAAACCCTTTGAACGAGTATACAGCACTGGGTCCTGATATTGTTGCAATCTCGTTCGAGGATGAGGATCAACACCTTGTGGGTTTTCTACTTTTCTAAAATCCAGTCGTGGACTGATGTCGGCTCAGATTCCGAAAGGGAAGCTGCTGTCTGCACTCGAAAGGGTTTTAGTTGATGCGACCAATAAGATCGGGGTTGACATCAATCGTGCGGTAACAGACTCATATTACCAGCATCTTTTGCCTTTCGTATGTGGGTTTGGTCCACGTAAAGCTCAAGCATTGGCCAGAAAGATCGCATCGATTGTACGTCTCCCTGGCTGTTTTCCCATCATTATTAACCTACCACTCTGTTTAGGGGGGGAATCTTGTTAATCGCGATCAGTTTATCAGGTCCGGTCTACTGACTACAAAGATCTTTCTCAATGCAGCCGGATTCCTGCGCATCTCTCACGACACGGAACTAAAGCCTACAAAAAACCGACACGCAGATGATGATGTGCAAGATCCATTAGATGACACTCGCATCCACCCCGAAGACTACGAGCTTGCGCGGAAGATGGCAACTGATGCCCTTGAGCTCGACGAGGAGGATGTTCATGATGAACATCCTTCACATGTTGTATCCCTCATCATGCAAGATAACGACAACGAGAGAAAGCTGAACGAGCTCAATCTCGACGAGTTCGCCGTCAGCATGTACGAAGCCAATGAAGATCGGAAACGTCACACCCTGAATGTCATTCGCGAAGAATTGCTCAAGCCGTTCGCCGAGCAGCGCGCGCCGTTCCCTCCCATGCAGCCGTGGGATGTGTTGACTATGCTAAGCGGCGAAACACCTCGAACCCTTCGCATGGGACTCATTATCTCAGTTCTCGTCGTACGCCTAGAAAAGATATCGAGTTCGGTAACGGTGCGCCTCGATTCTGGTATTGAAGGCATCATAAACATGGAATACATGTCGGATGCGGGCAATGTGGTCCCCCAAAACATTGTCAAGAAGGGCCAAGCTCTGCAAGGCGTTATTGTGGACGTCAAACTCGACCTTCCTGCCGATCGATTCTATGTGGACTTGTCAATCCGTCCGTCTGATTTGAATCAAGGAGATGGCCTCTTCCGTCGTGTCAAACGCGATGAATATTGGAACACTCAACAGTATGAACGTGATTTGGAGTTGCAGGCCAGGAAAAAGAGGGCGGAAACTGATCGGACGAGACGTGTCATCAAGCATCCCAACTTCCACAACCTCAATGCGACGCAAGCAGAGAACTACCTGGATGAGCAGCAACGTGGAGATGTGGTGATCAGACCGTCTTCGAAGGGTGTCGATCACCTTGCTGTGACATGGAAAGTTGATGACAAGCTGTATCAGCACATAGGTACGCCAGCTGCCGCTGCAGATTTCCACGTGAATGCAGATTTGCCACAGACGTTACCGAGATCAATACGGGTCAGGGCACAGTGTTGTTTGTTGATGATAAACATCAGTATACCGATCTCGATGAGTTGATCGTCAACCATGTCCAAGCCACCGCTCGGAAGGTCGAGGAGCTGATGGCGCATGAAAAATTCAAGCAAGGATCGGAAGATGAGCTTCGTGAGTCTTTGCCTAGTCTTCCGTGTTTCATTGGGTTTTATGCCGTAATGTAGATCTGTCCTTGAAGAATTTCGTCGCAGCCAACCCCGCGAAAAGTATCTATGGATTTACATTGAACCGCAAGAAACCCGGTCATTTCAATTTGTGCTTCCTGGCGAACAAGAACTCTACCGTACAGACTTGGGTAAATGTTTCTCGACTTCGTAATAACCGAGTACTCATCGTTTCGTAGCCCGTCCGCGTGACGCCAGAATCGTACTGTCTCTTCGAAGCAGCTGTCGCAGGTGTACCGGAACTGTGCGATGCTTTCAAAGTTAGGTGAGGATCAGTGACATGATGATGTAGCAATGTTTGCCTCTTACACAACGTCTAGACATCTGCACCAGTCACAAAATCTGGGTGCTGCTAGCGCAGGAGGGAAGACGCCATACGGTGCGGGTGCTCGCACACCAGCCCGCACACCGGGTCATACGACGCCTGGCCATCTATCCGTTCGTCAGGTTTCTGGCCGTACACCAAACCCCTATGGTGGCCAGACCCCGGCAATTGGATTTGGTGGAAATGTCACCTCGAGTTATGCTATGCCAGCATCCCAACCCCTGGGGTATCAAACACCGTCTGCGTTTTCACGACCTCCAATAGCTCAACCCCCTCCCCACGTTCCTCCCGGAATGAACCCACAGCGTGCTGCTATGATTCAAAATTCCAATGGTTGGGGAACAGGCGGTTGGTAGCCTCGGCCGTAATTTAGGTTCGCTCTCCTTGTTATTCGTTGTGCATCACGACCTCTGGTACATTACTGTTGATATTTTGCATTATCTTTACATGGTGCAACGGACTAATCATGGCTGGTGACAATGAGATGCCAAGACCTTGATCGCCACACTAAAGGTCGGTTCGGATCCTGTAATAACAAAGCTAAATCAGGAGGTTTGAAACGCCAGGGTTTCGCAACTTCGAGTGATTTATCACGAGTATCAGCTAGAAGTCGAGGGTTACCGCGTGTGGGCACTATAGAACGCTGGCAGGTGTAGGAATGTAATGCTAGCCATCAATCTCGCAAGTGGTGTTCCAGCTTTCGTCCTTGTACTGGATGTTTGTGCTGTACTCATTTGCTCTTACAAATTCGTCAAGCGAGCACGTTCCGTAACTTTTGTCCGCTGTTGATTTCTGGCAGATAAATAAGGGGAATGTTGCTCCATTTAACACGAAGCGGACTTGGGGGCCTTCGAAGCTACTCATCGTGAGGGAAAACACTACGTTCCAAGGAGAGAATCTACGCACGACTTTGTGCACATAAACCTTTCCCATATCATGTTTGCGGCGAAAGGCGTTTGTTGCGAAGTCCTGAAGCTGCGATGCTTAGGTGCACGACGTGGACTGAGAGGTAGAGTATCTCTGCAACGATGGGTTGTCAGCAAATGTATTTCCGAACGAGTAGTTGCTGACTTGTTTAATCCCATTGTTGAGAGTGGCAAGAGTATACTGGTGTCGTGACCAAATTCCAGATAGAGGGGTTTAGCGTCACCGGTTGCATTGGTCAGACTGTCGTAGGTAACATGTTTCAGATGGTCGGATCAATCTATAGCCTAAACTCACCGCTCAATGAGCTTTTTGACGTAAAATGCGCCAAGGAAGGGACCAGGATCTCCTCTGGATGCATGGCCACTGAGTCCATCCATAAGCAAATCGTACTCGTATCTATAATGTTCGCATTAGACACATCTTTTGATGTGAGCAGATTATGCTTACTCGAGGTTTTGTAATTCGCGTGTGGAAAATACATCGCACCACGGGGATTGGTTACGAGCTGCAAGATCGAATGGGCACGCATACAGGGCACCTCGGGTATCGTTCACGGAGAAATCGACTCCGGGAACAAGCTTGGCAAGTCTCCGTGCTATGGGAAGCACGTATTCAGCCGCCCACTGGGAAGCCAGCTATATATACGCTGCTGTGAACTATGTAACTCGACACGGGGGACAAATTTTACCTGGTGGGATTGATGGTCGGAGAACCTCGGACAGGACTTCCAAGGAGTGATCCACGAGACAGGATCGTCGAGGTCAGTGAACGTACGGAAGGTGACATTTTCTGCCTTGAGACCAAAGAACCCATTTGCAAAGAAGTACGAAGAGTCCATGACTCTTTGGACGGGGCTCGATATCACGACGTCCGTCGAAAATTTCGGATAGCGAAGGGCAAATCTGGTGAAAATGCACACTATGGATGCAATCTCGGTCTCGAGAAAGACGCGCTTACTCCACTCCATGGTCGAAAAGTTCTCGACGGCCGACGATGGTTAGTTCCTGAGGGACTAGTTGGTACTCGTAACCTTGTTTGAGGAACTGCAGGTTCGGCGGAAGAGCAGTGGATTGGATTATATCCCGTGCATCGTGGAGGGTTTCAACGAGTCCGAGAATGAACTGTTGCTCGAACACGGGACCACGAGATCCATGTCGGTGTAGCTTGGGTTGGGATCGATGTCATCCGGAGCATTGGGTCGTTAAGGGCCAGAGGACTCACCACGACGACTTGGTCGACGGTGCAGTCATCGGGCAGATTGACAGAGACGCCGGGAACGTTGGGAGCGTCGTGGTATGGGGACAGGGTTGCGAGGTTATTGTAACCGCTGTGAAGCTGACCGAGAAGGGATAAAGGGAGTTGGAGCAAGTGCAGAAACGTCGACATAGGAGGACCGTGACTGGCAGAGTCCGACCGTCGCGAGTCGGCCAAGGCCATGGCATTCGAACCGGTTCAGCAGACCCCAGCGGCACAGCCCCACCTTCTGCTGCATACTTGTCATCATGTCAGACAGCGTCGAGATGGATGACCTGTCCAGGTGGCATGGAAGCAAGTCCACTTCGGCCGAATCCCACCTGGAGGATTCTGATGTCCCGAGGACGAGCCAACCGGTCGGCGATGGATCTATCTCAGTTTGGGCGTGGACCTCGGCCCTCATGTTCGCAACGGTCGCTCGTTTCCCTCACTTATTGACTAAACTTTACCGCAGACTTGCGCCATTCTCCATATGTCTTTTAGCGTTCCCTCGTCTCCTGCTTTTCTTAGCGGAACCATCTGGCGGGCGGGCGACCCTAACGGCACTTGAGAGATACCTGGCGCTTCTCTTGGGGATCATCCTCGGCACGCTCGCCGTCACCATCATTGCCCTGGTGCGTTCTAACAAATCGTCTGTGGCGTATCCGACTCAACGCGGCACCTTGCTTCAAGTTACCGAATGAATGGCCCACTGGTCTCCAGCGCAGGACGGATCCTGACTGTCATCCTCTTCTGAGACCAGTGACAGCTGCGTCCCTTGTCACGGCATTACTTTCTTTTGACAATCGCTCCGTCGGGACGCTAACGACAACAGTGCTCTTGGGTTCCAGTGTCGTGGGACTGTTTGGGCTGTGGATGGTGTGTGTTCCCCTGTTTGGTTCTACAGAATCAGGCGATTCAAAAATCCATTCCCTGAAGCTTGTCTTTTCGGGTCCTCCGGCGATCTCCCGTAAGACCGGCGCAGACAAGCACACTTCTGCATTTATATTCGGCAACAAAAGTGCCGCCTCAGTCAAAAAGAGACTGTGGAAAAAAGGGAACCAACGATCCAAGTAGGCTTTCATTACGGCGCTCGGATCATCCTTTCACGCCTGCAGTACCACGGTTCTTCTCTGAACTTAACCTTGTTCGCGGTTGCATGCCTTAATTTAGATTGTAACGAGTTACATGCCATGTCATGTGTACACACCATCGAAGATGAACCGTCCTATCAGAGTCGTGAAAACGACTAGCGACCAGCGCCGTTACCCATCCCCATCATCTTGAACATGTCTCCGAGATTGGGCATCCCCCCACCCATCCCCGGAAGTCCACCCAGTCCATTACCCATCTGGCTCATCAGCCCTGTCAATAGTAGTGAGAATGCAACCGACAAGAAAGGAAAAATAGAGTACTTTGCATCTCTTCCATATCGAGCTGATCGCCTCCCTGACCCTGCATCATGGCTTTCATCATCTCCTGCATCCCGCCACCGCTCCTTAGCTGCCGTTGCATCTGTTGCAACATGCCCGGTGGCATCGCACGCTGAGGGTCCAGGTCAAACAAAACAAGCCACCTAGAGCGATATGCACGACGGACCTGCATTGCTTGTATCTGTGCGGGGGTCGGCATGCCATTAACGCCACGACCACGACCACCTGCCGCGGTTTGCATTTTTTGCATCGCTTGGAGCCTGCGAACGGACGGGACCAGACGGTTAACATGATCACACAAGCACATCGACACTGTATCATGACACACCATCCGTTCTTTCCACCCGCTTGTTTGGCCATATTGGCCATCATGCGATATTGGCATAACAGCTCTTCAACTTCCCGTACCGTCGTTCCGCTTCCTTTGGCTACTCGTGTGACCCTCCATGTCAGGCCAACGGGCTTGCCGTCTTTACCCGTTTCCATAAACATGGACCCATCCGAATCCAGTTCCGCAGCGGACATGCTGTCTGTGATATAGATCATGCGCTTCATGCGTAATGATCCTTCTTCGTCCGAACCGGCAAGCATTTCCTGTGGGAGACCCGGGATCATCGATGCGATCTTGCTGATAGGACCCCTGAGAAACAGCGCAGAAGTTAGTGGTGACTAATGAAGAAAGTGGAGCAGAACAAACATGTTCATGACATTCTGAATTTGTTCTCTCCAGTCCCTTATGCTAAGTTTGCCTTCTTCGAGCTTCTTCGCCATCTCCTTTTGCTTGTCTGGGTTCTGGGCAGCCAGGTCTTGCATATGCTCCATAAGGCCCTGCATGTCACCCAAACCCAGTAACTTTGATATGAATGGTTGCGGCGAAAATCGATCGAGGTCGTATAGATGTTCCCCCACGCCAAGGAAGATTATCGGTGTTTTGGTTGCAGCAACACTTGTCACGAATGCGTGTCAATGTTCGGTGGGGAGGAAGACCGGTATACATACGCGGAGATGGCACCTCCACCCTTGGCGTGCCCATCCATTTTCGTAACAATGATCGCACCGAAATCTGCACTCTCCTTGAATGCACGACTCTGCGCCTCCGCGGCCTGCCCTGCAAGACGTGAACGAGAAGTAGATTATCGAAGAGGACACACACCTATACTGGCGTCAAGAACGAGGACCGTCATGTTCGGCTTCACGGCTTCACTAATCTGAATCATTTCCTGGAACAATTCGGATTCTTGTTTGTGTCGACCAGACGTGTCCACGATAATGACTTCAAAACGTTCCTTTTTGAATTTGGAAACACCCTGTGCTGCTATGACGACTGGATCAGTCTCGGTGTACGATCCGAAGTAGGCTACTTTGGCCTTGGTCGCCGATTGTCTGGTTTGATCGAAGGCCCCAGCACGGAAAGTGTCGGCACAAACGATACACGACTTGAATCCCCTCTTCTGATAATACACCGCAAGCTTCGTGCATGTCGTAGTCTTCCCATTACCCTAGGGACACGGTCAACGCGACATGCTGGAGGACGAGGAGTCAAACCCACCTGGAGGCCGACAGCCATGATCACGTTTGGTTGGCCTTTCTTTGGCTTGTATGGCTCAACCCCGGGGTCAACTAGGTGAACAAGTTCGTCGAACACAGCCTGATGGGAGGGAATAAGTGTCCATCATGCATGATTTGACCGGGAAAGTCACCTTTTGTATGAGATGTTTCCGGTTGAGGTCCTTGGACTTGTCAGAAGCATCCCATGCAGCCTTGACTTTTGCCTTGACCTTCTGTCTCAGGCTAGCCACGAGCTTGACATTGACGTCGGTCTCGAGGAGTGCAGCGGTGATCTCCTTGAGCGTAGCATCTAACACCTGTGTATGCGTCCGGGACGGCTATCGGCGTTCGTGTCTGGTCGACGTACCTTTTCGTCCACGACCGACGCCCTACCGAGGGAGGAAAGGGCGGCGTTGAGCTTCCGTCCCAAATCTGCGAGGACCATCGTGGACGCCGCTATACAAGGCACCGTGCGAACTCTCCCTATTCGACCAGCGCCTTGACATGGCACACAGCGATTCCGAGGGCGAGACGATCGACGACCTCGAGTTCGATGGCTCGAGCGACGGCGACGGCGACGAGGACAACGACAACGAGATAGACGAGGCGCTGCTCGGTGCGCTCGAGGCCGGTGTAGACGACGTAACAGAAGGGGACGACGTGCGTGCTCTACGGCCCTCTTTCTTCGCGCAGACTGACGCTCGCGTTCCCCGTCAAGGAGTCGCGTTCAGAGGACTCGGAGGAAGAAGACGACGAGGAAGAGTCCGAGCCGTCCATCGAACCGACGGTCGACACGGGTCTGGAGCCGTCTTCGCCGCCTGCGCCGGTGGTCACAGCGACCTCACGTTCGTCTTCTACACTGGAATCACCCAAAGGTACTGCCCTTCCCTATTGGACGCTCCGCTGCGCAGCTCAGTCATGTCCTCGAATCAGTCATCCCGCAAGTGAGACCAAGGTCGCCTTCGCCGGCCGAAGTTCGCAAACGTACACTAGCCTTCCCGTTCACCCACAGGTCGCAACTACCCCGATCTTTCACAATAGAAGCTATATGTGCTCTCCCTCATCCGATGCCCACTCATTCACTTGCTTCGTCGTTTTGCATGTCACACCTATTGACCGGCTCGGATGATGGCTATATCCGCGATTATGACATTTTTTCTGCCGTCAATGGCAAGGTTACACTGACTACTCCTCAACGCCACCACTGCAATGTCGTGGAAGGGAACATGAAGTCCGGACAGATACGGTGTTGGTGGGAGAACCCCGACCTCGTGAACTTGCAAAACGGTTATCCCCAAGGAAGCGAAACCACGGTGTCGCCGGTTTATAGCATGGCTATGCAGTCTGATGCACTTTGGGCACTCGGTGGAACTAGCGTAAGTACACTTTATCCTCGCAATCACAGTGAATTGTTATGCAATATCGTTCCCAGCGCGGTCACATTAATCTATTTACAGTTCGACACGATCCTGGTCGGTTGGCGTATGTACTGCAAGGTCACCGTGGCCCCGTTTCTGGGCTTTCTATTGACCATGATGAAAAGGGTTTCTTCAGTGCAAGCTGGGATGGAGAAGCGATGGTAAGGATTGTGCTTGGCGACGTCATTATCCCTTGTCTGCTCATGATTCCTCCGATAGCAATGGGATTTGAATACTGGACAGGCTGTCCGAAAGTTTACCTCGCACGGGGCGCAGCTTGTTGGTGTCGCAGTAAGACCGCTGAGTACA
>JBBPOB010000059.1:0-37621 GCA_038091275.1 Tylopilus subfusipes
TACCTATAATATGTCCGTTACGTCGTGGGCAGCCTCATCATCAATGCATTTCAGATTGCACAAGTGAAGGGAGGTTCATTCAAGTTTGTTCCGAGCCAATACGTCAAACCCTATAACGGAGGAATACCCATCCTTTCCGCCGACACGTTGACGCTCATTATCATGCGGTGGGCTATGAATGTCTCCAAAGTTTTCTTGTTTGTTTTTGATCTAGCGACGTGCAAGCGTGCTCAATTTTTGGGTGACTTTTCTTCCCACGTTATGGTTTCTCGTAGGCTGATCTGACCATCGCCCATAGTAAATGTGTACTACGACGTGTCAATAGGAGGGTCGGTCCCCGGCTACACCTCCGAATCGAACAGAAGAACAAACTGCCATCGCTTCGGGTTATCTTCGATCATGCTATAATGCTCGTTTGACCCGCCTGGAAAATCGGTCCGACTTCCTTATCTTTTCGGACGCCGGTCCTGGGTGTCTTCAGGAGATAACCACGCGCGAACCCCACAATTGAGATGTCGGAAACGCTGCGCTAAGCCTTGTCGTTCAAAACCGTACATCATCATCGCAAGGGCCGGTGCGACACCATAGTCCATTTGGAAGGTGAATGTTGCGCGGCAAAGTAACTATATTGTCCCGACAGGCAGTATTATCTCGGCGCCTAAACTTACAACTCAGAGCGTTCTGCAACACCCGGTACTTCATGTGACACCTGACCTCTTCGGAACCGAATGTCGATGAATTTATTCCCTGGTACTCCTTCTGCATTTTACTTCCCCATTAGCAGCTAGTCCAGTGCTGAGTAGAGTACGTATTGACGATTCTTCCAGATACTGTCATCCATTTTGAGTTGCATGTGGCTCGACATGTCTCCCCCTGACAAACATGTGAAGATTCCGATTTCCGGCTGCCATTTTCCGCGGAATAGATGAAGTAGGTGGCTCGGCTCCTGAGTTACCAGTGGGCCAATGTGGGTAGTTGTATGACACCACTGTTAACAGCCACATCTATCGTGAACATCGTGAACAACCACTCGAAAACTCATAGCGATCACCGTAAGCATTGACGCTTGATGGTGACATCCAAAGACCAGTTGGGAAGTAATTCAGTCTAAGGATACACGTGAACAAAACCTTTAGAGGATGCACGCTTTAGGAAGTTGTGGTAGATTGATGACCCTCTCGAGTCGCAGATGGTGGTACACATGACTTTCCAAGAGCCCTTGGGAGCTTTTCTCAGTGAAAACCCTATCAAGATCGTCCCTCCATCGCCCACCCATCACTGATGCATCAAACGACAATCAGCGGGGAAAAAAAAAACATCTCTGTGACCCCAGGGCGGAAAACCCGCATACGAGCAGCTCAGGCTTTGGACGGCTCCTGGGCATCGAGCGTGATTATCGTTATCACGCGCATCGTTCTTGTCTGATGCCGAGCCACCCAAATTCCCGCTCGGCCGATCAGAAGAAGAAAACACCTGCCTGGGTCCTTTTCATTTCTAAGAATAGTGACTTGTACTCCGTTACTTAGTCAGGCATAACAACAATTCGCCGTGACCGACGGGCCCCGAGTCGTTTTCATGTTCGCATTTGCCGAACATCGGAGGAGGGTGGAGAAGGGGAGGTGGGATCCACAGCCATATCGGCCGCCTCGGAACGTTCTTTGCTCCGAACGAAAATGCCAGATCTGACGACATTCAAGGATGCGCTTTTTTTCGCATGGTACACATCAGTCTAAGGGGTGGAGAGTGGTCGCGGTCTCCTAGAGATGGGTGTCGAATGAGCATATGGCGACGTTTGAACAGATTATTCTCGAAGCGTTGAAACGTCCATAATTGTCTAGACCATTTTTGCCTCGTTCAAATCATGCACCATGTTTGGGTGGGGCGAGCATTACGGCGCGGCTAGAATCACACAGGCCGCGTGGTGGACCAGACCTTCAAGTTGGCAAGGCTCGACCGTCCATGAAGTTTCCCGTTTCCTCAAAAGTACGATGCCGCATCCAGGTTCAGGACGCACTGGGCACGAGGTGGGAGCATTATACACGTTGGTTTTGCTGCACTGCACAAAGGAGCACTTTCTTGGACGTTGGGAAGATCCTTCCGAGCCAAGCGACCGATAGCTCGCATTTCTAATCTTCCGAGCCCGGATGCAATCACTACACACAGCACGAGCCCTCATGCGCCCTGGGCGGACGTATATTAGTATTCGGGACACGACGTAAATTACATATCTATCAGATAATTTTCCTGGATGGAAGTGACAAATCGTCCATACATAACGGAATGAAAAGAAGCACTTCTACATATATATAATATGCGCTTTTTCCGCTTCGACAGCTCAGCGCATGGTAATGACATGTACCCTGGATTGCTCGTTTCTGCAGGACATAAGGTAATTGGTGATGCCTGGACTTTTCCGCGTGTGAGTTTGAGAAGATGGACAAGGACGAAAATAGTATGATATTCAACAGTCGCGATCCGTGCCGTCGGAGGCATTGAATACATAACAAATATTTGAACGGCAGATAATCAGCCGAGTTTTTGTGCCGCCACTGGTTGGCAGATCAGCGACGGTCAACGTGGGAGCATAAAATGCATAGGACATACTCGAGGAGGCGTAAAGTCGTAACTGGCTCAAACCCGACCATGTAATCCGTAGTCGATTGTGATGTGGATCGTATGGGCTCAGCTGCAGGACGGATTCTTCCGACAAGCCAATCGCCATGGCAGTCTGCATAGCAAGCTGTGGGAGGGCATCAGAACAAAGTCGCACATCGGCCACACCACACGCACGTCGCTATACTGACGGAAACCTGGTCCCGCGACATCAGCAATGACCAGACACATGGGGTTATAATAACATACCATGCCCGCGACCACTCTTGTATTCTGCCCACGCGAGGAGGATCGCTGCCTGCAGGATCTCGACAGACGGATGCTGAAGCGACGCTGACAGTTGTTCCTGGGATAGATTGGTTGGGGCTGGCAACACTCAATTGAGGATGGACCCACCTTTGCCATATCTGAGTAGATCTCAGCGACAGCTTGAGAACCTCTTGAAACGACTTCAGGGATGTCCGAGAACCTGCAAGGACGTGAGGCGCAAGCTGTGTAGTCCATTCTAGGCACATTCACCTTGCGCCCAAAGCCGCTATGCAATTTGAAAGTAGCGGAGGCAGCGTTTGGTGTCGAAACTTGTCATATATATCTTCGTAGCTGAGGAACGGACACTGCGCGCCCATGTTGCTGATGGATAGTTGTATGAACTGTTGCATCCAGGGCTGCTGGGGAGACGGTGGGTGTCCAGGTTCAAAAAGTATATTCGACTTGCAGTATGGGGATTGTCCAGCTGGTCTTGTATATGAAAAACCGGAACCGGGATGAGTGGCACGGGGACCAGAGCTCTTGGTATGATCGAGGGGGTAAGACTGGTAGCGTACATGGCCGTCTTCATGGTACCCCGTCGATTGCGGTGGCGAGTACGACGAGGAACGTTGCATGGGTACTAATGGTGGCAGTGGGGGGGCATTTGCAACAGGAAATTCCGGGACGGTACTTCCAGGCCTGCTGGGAGTATCGGGAGTCGTGTATCCAGTCCTGCCAGCTGGACGTGCGAGGCTGGGTCCGGCGATGGCTCGACTGCGCTCGGCAAAGTAACGCTCTCGATCTCGAAATCTGCATTGAATCTTTGCGACTTTACATGCTTCGCATTGGGATTCCGGAGTGGGTTGAAGACACTTGATCTTTTTTAAGCGACTGGAAAGGGAGGGAACAATGAAGGTTGCGAACTGTCCCGACGGCGCAAGGCACCTACCAGTTATCGCAGGAGGTGACGAGTCGAGGGCGTTTCTTGTAGCTTTGAGCTTCGTGAGGGGACTCGATGATAAACTGGAAGTCCTCCATTATTCGAGGATGATGGGAAGTGATTCGATGACGAAGGTGCTGTTTATATCCGCACTATATAGTACCTCGAGGCCACTTTCTTGGATTGTCACGCTCTTGAGTCACCGAAATATATGACCTGGAAAACCACTTAAGCGATCAGGTGCGCGCGTGCCGTAGAAAGCATTTACTCAACAGGACACACCAGTAGCAGTGCATTGATCGATTTCTGATCAGTGAAGCAGATCGAGTTAGCCGCCGGGGTTTATTCAATTCCAAAACATCATCGCGTGAATAAGTACCTGCATTTGTTTCAAAAGTCAATGCCGGTGCCGTAAATGAGATTGGCAATCATGATGTGAGGCCCGTAACTCTGACCAAGGTCCACACACCCTGTGCACGCGAACACCATTTGTGAATCCCCGATGCTGTCCCGGGACGCCGTAATGGGATCATGCTCAGTGAGATGGGCTCGCCAACACGTCAAACACCCGTTGACGAGATAGGTAATCTTGGGCCACCTGTGTTTTTGGGGCGACGAGTTGCGCTGGCTACCTATGGGAAGCTCGCGCCATGATCCAGGCTTGGGTCAGACTCCCAGTTGTGTGGATACTTCCGTTCCCAAACGGCACTGCGTTTCACACAGTCTGCAGTGACTGGCTGTGCCTCGTAACACGATTGATGCGGCACATCCGGCAACACATGCCGACGCCATGTCACTGGTCAACAGAGTTCACTCCAGGCCCGCCCGTCCGTAGCATGGACTGAACTCGAACCGTTCAGCGCACACAGCGGCTCGATTGCCGAGTACTCCCGCTGTCGCGTACCGCTCCGTTAGCACTACGTTTAAAGGTCGGATCAATGGTACGATACACCCGATAGCATTTGACGCCCGCACCCCACGTTCCAGCCTTCAGGCGAGCTAGAACATGCTACAAGAGACCAAAGTAAATTAAAATACAAAATATGTGAATTCAGTCCGCCACACTGTTGATACCATGCAACCCCGCTCACCAGAATAAAAATTGTAATGAGAAAACGAGGTCTAGTGATAATCCATCTATACACCCCTAGTTTTATCCACGTCGTCGCCCCAATTCAGCTTAGAACTCCTCAAACTCCGAATTTCTTCGGCATCTTCCTCTCTTTCGTCAAGCTCTTCGCCCGAGAAGAGAAGGTATCCACGGACATCCCCGTTGCAGTCTTCCTGGGTCTTTGCGACACTCGTTTTAGCATCCAACCAATCACGCGATTTTGTTTCGTAATCCACTTACAGATGAATCTATTGGTCTGGTATCGTATGAGCTTGGAATCAGTTCTACGTCATGCCCGTATACCAACCCTTGGTCGCTCAGATTTCCACCATCGAGTTGTATCACATTGCCGTGTGCATCGAGAGCGACATCAGAGTCAATGGTCATGCGATATTTGTGATAGGTAAAGAGTGCAATCCCTATCATGACCGTGTCAGCCAACGTACTTGTCCAAGGATGAAGACTGACCGCAAATGGTGATAGCAGCACCTGTGATATTAATAGGTGTCAATTCGTCCCCAAAGAACCAAGCAGATATAGTGATGGTCGAAACTTCTTTGGCTATGCCTGCTATCGACATCGGAAGAACTCCGGCACGTTGAATGATGCTTGCACATAGTCAGCCTCATGATGTACGTGAGAGTGAACGGGGTCGCTCCAACGTACTAGTACTCGCTCATAACCATGCAGAAGGCGAGGATGCCCGGAGCAATAAACATAAGGAGTGTATTCACCGCCGAAGTCACGGAGGTGAAAAAAGGGGTCGAGAACACTCTGATCCACCCTTCCCAAGCGATGCTAATCACACCCACCGTAATGGCTGTGGATGGTGATAACCAGAATATCATGGACGGCGGGTTATCGAGCCCGATGGATCTGTCTTGCATTGCGACTTGTGTAAGGCTCCAGCGAAGGCCGCTGCAAATACTCGCAAAGATGACCATCAAGAATCCAGACAAGACGAATGCGGTTTCCGAGGCAACCATTAATAGCACTCCCGCAAAGATGATGAGGATCACAAGGACCAAGCGCATGGAGAATGCTTCCAGTCGGAAGAGAAACGCGAACAGAAGGACGAATATTAGCGAGGAGGACTTGCACATGGCTATAGGAGCCAGATGTCAGGCGATCATCCATGCTACCGTGTCCCACGAAGAGGATTACGCATAACAACACTCACTATAGAAGGACAGCGTGATAGTTTTTAGAGAAACATTGGACAGTCCGATATCAACGGCAGTCGCCACTGCAGGAGGGATAGCCTTGACGCTGCAAAAAATAGTATCACGTTCGCGTTGCTAGAGTCAAAGCACACCCACCTATATGTACGTATTGTTGGCCGTCTATCAGAAACAAAACTTCTGGAAAAAGCGTATCGCAGCAAAGCGGCCAGGAGAAACTGGATGAGCATGTGGACGGTGGTCACGAATAGTGGGTAGGGGAAATTGAAGTGGTTTGGAGAAAACAGCCATTTGTTGTACACGGAGAGCACGGTCGCGAAAAGAAACCTGGAGAAAGGTGCTCAGTAATTCCAGAAAAAAAAAAACAAAGGTAGGTGCATCGCACCATGCCAAGATGAAGAGGGTGTTGATGACTGCATTTCTCCACCAGTAGCTTTTTTTCTCTGCGTGGGATGCAATATGGACATTGGTTTCGCTGCCGTGATTGTTTTCTTCACCGTCGTCACCTTCTGCGTTGGACAATATTGGTTCGTGTTCGGAAGACTCTGGCGGAACGCCAGACAGGTTGGCCATGGCCAACATCATCTCGCACGCTCCGTTTTCGGACATGTTTGAACTGGGAAATGATTTCTTGCCAACAACACTACCACAAAATTTCCTACACTCAGGTAACTAATCGAAATCAATGTCCATCTCTGTGGACGACGTGATGCTGAGCCACGGTCTCTGTTTAAACGGCCCGTGGATCTGACTCTGAAATCACGAAATTATACCCGTCCAGCGCAGCATTTCATGGGTCACCCTTCTCAATGGGTCGAGCTGGAGTAGCATCACCACGGTAGCATCATGCAACCTGCTTCTCAGGTTCCTGTGCATGTGGCGCCTCGGTAGGAATAGGCGCGGGAGGGTAGTCACGCCTGGGCACGGATGAGATCTTTGAGGGTACAGTCAACCCAATGTGAACTTGCCATGTCCGCCAGTGATCAAATTGTTTCTGGTTGAGATACTCTCGCCATTCGTCTTTCTTTATCTCCGACCTAAACCGAGGATGTTGAAGCAGCTCCAGATGGTGCAGAGCATGAGGATAGCTTCAAGAATGATGATCGGATCAGTGTCACGCAAAAAAAGGATCAGACCAAACAGACTGTATGAAGCGCGCATAATCCTTCTCTCGCCAATACTGTAGATATTCCAAGTAGTTGACGAACGCGGGCTGATCGAGTATGTTTTGTTGGGCGAGAGAGTGCAGATAGTAGGGATTTGCGAGCGATTGTACGAACTCGAGTTCTATCTCAAACCTCTCTCTGTTCGCTGCCCTGGCATCCACGACGTCAGGAGGTGATTCAGCTGTCGCGGTTGTAGACATAAGCTTGAGTACGAACTTTGTTTGGATCCAAGTCTTTTGCCAAACAGTTTGTCACGTGGCCATGACGCGTCCAATCGACTCTACGTCTCCTGTCATCGGTTTGACACGCCAATCATCATGTCTGACGGAGATACCAGCGGATGGGAACTCACAGAATCCGACCCAGGTGTATTCACGTACGTTTAAACCTCGCTCGCTCGCTACTATCAGCCTGAAATCCTCGTCAATGATCAGAGAACTCCTGAAATCGCTTGGTGTTCCGTACATCGTCGATGACTTGTACTCTCTGGATCCCGAGGCTCTATCTGCGCTGCAACCTCTCCACGCTCTCATATTCCTCTTCAAGTGGCTACCTTCCAACGCCAGCGAGCCAAACAGCGCAGTGGGACAGTATGATACCAATTTTCCCAGCTTCTTTGCACAACAAACGGTTAACAATGCCTGCGCAACCATCGCAGTAATAAACGCGCTCGGAAATATACCGTCACTCCCTTCTGGACTGCAGCTAGCCGAGCTGATGAATTTTACGACGGGAATGGATCCACAAACGTGTGGAATGGCGGTGGCGAGTGCGGACTGGTTACGGGAAGCACACAACGCACTTTCTCCGCCAAGTTCTATTTCGTTGGATGGACTTGGGCTACCAAAGAAGACCGAAGATACTTATCACTTCGTTGTCTATATTCCCGTCATGGGTTGTGTCTATGAACTCGATGGATTAAAACCGTATCCTGTTCGTCACGGAGAATATGACGAATCGGGGGAAGGTTGGCTAAAGAAAGCAAGGTGAGTCGTAGTTGTCAATGCTTTACTTCAAAGGATTAATGTCCACCTAAATTTAGACAGGTGATTGAGCACCGGATAGGCACATATCCCACTGGAGCAGTAGGCAACTTCTCTAGTCGAGATGACTGCTCTTGAGTTAACGTCTTCTCTCTGCCAGTTGGAGTTTAGTTTACTTGCCCTTCGCGACGATCCTTTGCCTGCCCTCAAAACACAGCTAGAACACCTAGAGCGATCAGGAAACCATTCAGAAGCCAGTCAAATTTTTGTCAAGATCAACAACGAGAACTTGAAACGCGAACGCTGGGCCGTACGTCGTTGCACCCTTCTACGATCTGAGCATCAGGTTTCCATAATTATGCTTTACGCAGTTCGAAAACAGCCTTCGCCGTCACAACCACATCGGGCTAGTTCACGCGTTGTTAGTCGGGCTTGCCAAAGCTGGGCAGCTTTCATCTGCTACAGAGAACGCGAGGAAGGTTATGCGGGAACGGGTAGCGAGGCGGAGAGAAATGGGACTTGGCGACATGGACGAGGACTAGTGTGGTTCTTCCCTGCCACGCGGCTAGTGTGTGTACTTGACCGCTCCACACCACATACGGCTAGGTCATTACACATTCCTCTCTTGATGTTTGAGTTGGAGTTCCGACACCTGAAGCTTTGAAGAGGCTATGAGCATCGCTGGCAGTCGCAGGGAATAGCCACTAAGTGAAAGCTCCGGCGTTAGCAATATTAATGCTAGAGTTTCGTGACTCTCATCTACGAGAAACCCGAGTGACAGACAGCCTCGACCGTTTGGTAAACCTTGTCAGATTACAACGTAGCCTTATTATGTTTTCCCAAAATGGTCACACGATCCCCGAAACTCGGTTGCAAGCAACAGCCCAAGTTCTTGCGACGATCCGAGCTGATGCCGTTCATTTGATTCCACTGGAAGCTCTTACAGTTTACCTCACCAACAGCGCGCTCTACAAATATGTCGTTTACCATCAAATCGACCGTCCAATTGACGTCAGGTATTTAAAGTTCAGTTCCTATCCATATCATCACCCGGCTGACGCGCAGCGCCCGGCGAATATTTTGTAGGTCACGCAATGCCCCTTCTCGGGTTTGGCGTGTATCAAAATTACAACACACGACCGTCCGTTCTGACAGCCTTTGCAGCTGGTTATAGGTCTGTGCGATGCGGAGTGCGGTCTTTCCGCACCACAGCGGGTCACAAGTGCCTCGATCTGATCCGCTGGTGCTCGTAGGCATGTTGACTCAGCACAGGCGTACAAGAACGAAGCCGCAGTCGGTGAAGCGGTCAGGGAGAGTGGCCTCGACCGAGGTGACCTGTTTATCAGTACGTGATACGCCTTGCTTGAAAGCACGGGTTGATCGCCAACACGAATTTCCTTTGGCGGTGCAAAAAGCCACGAAGTGTATTAGCAAAACGCATGGTTATGAATCGACCCTCAAAGGCGTCGATGAATCCCTTGCAAGGTTTGGTTTCGGTATGGATTGACGGTCGTTTCAATCATGTCTTCGGTAACTGATGCGTTGCTTCTTGACCGTCCGTGTGCGGATCGAAAAGAGTATATTGACTTGTTTCTGATCCACGATCCCTTCTCGGGCACGGAGCGGCGCTTGGCTACCTATCGGGCCTTACTGGATGCCCAAAAGGCGGGAAAAATCAGGACGGTCGGCGTGTCGAACTAGTTTGTTTTGAAATCCATCTCCGCATTTTACTGATTCATGTTGGGTTCCAGTGGTATCAAGCATCTCAAAGAAATCAAAAATGCTGGGCTGCAGGTGCCCGCGGTGAATCAGATCGAGGTATGCGTTACCGATTATCGTCGTTTCAATGAGGTAACTTTTTTACCTGTACGTAGCTCCACCCTCTGTGCCAGCAGCGGCCTATCGTGGATTACTGCCGTGCACACGAGATCGTCCTGCAAGCCTATTGCCCGATTTTGCGGGGACAGATGGATCATCTGGTGATTCAAGAAATAGCAAAAAAGGTTCGAACTTTGAACTATGCATCGTAAACGCCGCGTCAGCGCCTTCATGACCTTGCATCGCATCAATCTAGTACGAACGAGATCCTGCTCAGATACTTATCAGATGGTCCTTGCAGAAAGGGTGCGTTTTTCATCTCATGTGTCTATGTGGAAGGAATTCGATCGATTTTCTGCACTGGTCGTTCTCTTTCCTGTAGATTCGTTCCACTCCCAAAGTCGGCTACTCCCAGCAGAATTAAATCCAATGCAGAGATATATGACTTTTCGCTTGGCTCGGAGGATATCACGCTCCTGGATAGCCTTGACAGGGGAGAAGCGGGCGCCATCAGTTGGAACCCGGTTGGTACGCCTTGAGCTCGGATACTGTTCGTGGCAAATGGAAAGTAAGAAAGTATGTCAAGTCCGTTACACGCAGTTGAAGTGTCATGCAGGCCACGTATTAGTACGTTAGTAGTAGTACTTAGTACCGCTCGCGAAACATTGAGCCAATTGGACCGTCTTCCGCCGTTTTCAGTCAACCGACGTTCAGTCTTACACGGTCAGGAGGCGTTGAGTTTGACAAGTGGCGCCCATGATAAACTTGTGTCGGCCTCGGACCGTATGGCAGTGTTATCGGAAATGTTAGCATCCCCGTCGAAATGTCTACTTCTATGATGGATCGTGTATGTCTCTCGCCATCCTGGGCAATAGTACGACGCTCGGTCGTCCCAGATGTCATAGGTTGATGGACTTTTCTTTTGTGTGCAACTTGAATTTAAAAGTCATAATGTTCACAAGTGGAGATATCATGCGGTCATACGACGGGGGTAGGTTAACAGTTGCTCGCCCACCATCTATCATAATGAGGCTTCCTTGGGCTCAACAGGTGCAGCAGGTCTGCGGAGGCTCGGACCGGTCTGCCGAAGGACCGAAGTGGCGGTGGAGTCTTGTTTTTGACAACTCCATTTTGTTCTGCTCCTGGCAAGTTTGCTCCCATCACTCGGCTGCCCGATTTTCTCATTCCGTGCTCGCCCATATTGGCGTTGACAGCGGCGATGGACGTCCTGTCTCATTTCGGAGGGCTTGATGAGCTGATTCAGTTCGTTTACCAAGGGTTTGAACGTTTCATCGTCCTCTCTACGGTGAACGAGTCCTCGTGGACCGTATACGTCGCATTGAAGGGGCCCGAAGGCAGATGGTGGCGTGGATCATGGACCGCCCGAGATATCACTCAGTTTGTTGTTCGTCCAGCAGTCTCATTTCTGACGTTCGAGCGCGCAGGTCCTGACGAGGCATCGACCGCTTTGCTTTGGCGCAGGGTTCAAAAGCGAGTTCTCAAAACCTGGAAAGTTTCGCGCGTAACCTGTGCGAGGCGTTCGTGAATGGTGAGCTATGTGTCGGCGACTGGATGCCTGACAAGGGTGCAAAGATAAACGTGAATTGGTCTTGACTCTCGGTCCTGCATATTTTTCATTCATTCATTAAATGGCCACTCCGTCTAGCTCACGTTGGGAAGGGTGTCGAAAAAACTGGTACACATTCCACTGGAGGAATTGTCTGCCAAGGAAGCAGCGTCTCACACGACAAACATCCTTAGTGCAGTATGAAACCTGGACTGTCCATTTTGTAGAGCAGTGATGACGATTGGCCAAGATTGCCCTCCAAGCACAATCTCGCAAGTGTCGACTGTACCCAGCCTCATTTTCTGCCCAGACTTCTGCAACTGCAGGGCCATCTCGCACTGGATCAGGTGTGTCTGACAGATCGTACAATTTGGCCTTTCACAGATAAAGCATTGCATCTCTTCAAGCGCCCCATGTTCATTCTCCTCCAAAGAAAGCGCACGTTGCTGCACCCACAGAGCCGCCTCATGCAGCAGATGAAACTGAAGTCGCCAAACGGAAAATCAAGTCATTGGAGATCGAACTGGCACACGTGAAGGCAGCGAAAAAGGCTGAGCCGAAATCTCCTTCAAGCGAGGCAGAGCCGAGTAGGTTATGGGGCTCGTGACATGTTGCCATCGTTTGCTGAGCCCAAGGCAGAGCCATCGACGGCTGCTCGTCCACCGAAAGGCGCGTCGCTGGCTAATCCACACAAGAAGGCACGCAAATATCAGGCGGTGGAGTTTGAGAGCGACGATGAATAGGGCCATTGTCTAACGAGTTCCGTTTGATGGCATAGCTATAATCATCTGGACGGCTTCAAACAATAGTACATGTATCATTTGTAACTGCCCCTGCTGCGCACCTGGATTGATGGAGTTGGGGATGTGTTTCCACGGTCCCTTCTGTATGATAGTATCGATAGTTTAAACTGAAAACGAGGATGAGTATCACGCCACTTACTGTGGCTTGTTGCCAGGTCAACTCGTGGGCGTTATCGCGGTAGAGCTGCAAGCACATGCGATTGGCCAGGGAAGTCGCCAGCTCCAACACACAAGTGGGGTTGAACGTTGAAAGCTCATTTCCGAGCCCGGCATACCGAAATAGGATTGGTGTTACGACGGGGTATAAGCTCATATTACACGTTGCAAAACCACCTCATCGTTCCTTCAACTACCCTTGACCTGAGACTACCATGTCCTACGTTCCTCGTTCTTTACCCGTACAGGGAGATACCATCGCTAATGCTCTTAGCGTAGAGGCCATGTTCACGCAGATATTAGGTGCTGTCGAGAAATCGGTGTGTCAGTTTCGCTGGGCCAAAGAACCCTGTTTTTCTGACGTTCAAGGGCCGTCCATAGCAAGCTGAGATATCCGAACTTCGCCAAGAATGCGCAGAGCTCAGACTTGCCAACGCGAGCCTCGAGAGACAAGTAAAGGAGGGTTTGAACGTAAGTCCACTGCCTCTACCATGATTCCGCCGACTGAACGACCCCGCCGGCAGAACCACAACGTCAACGGAAGTCGCATCGCCCCCACACCTGGTTCTGTGACGCCCATTCCTGGGAGTCCTCAACTCCGTGCAAAGTCCCCCTTCCTTTCTCCCCACAACATTCCCACCCTTTCGGCAAGCCCCCCTTCTTTTCTCGTTCCTTCCCCACTCGGAGACAACGCTGTAACGCCCATATCGATCTCACAACGCGACATTCCAGGGTTCTATGTCGTTATTCCCGCAGGAGGGGCCGGTACTCGCCTCTGGCCACTATCCCGGGAGGATCATCCAAAGTTCCTCCTCGACCTTACTCTGAAAGGAAGGTCTCTAATTCAAGCTACCTGGGATCGTCTATTACCCCTATCCACTGCCCTCCGTACGACAGTCGTGGCTGGTCCAGGACACGTCAAGTCCATCCATGAACAACTGCCGGATCTCCTTCCTCACAATCTCTTTTGTGAACCTGGACCCAAGGATTCCATGGCAGCTATCGGTTTCGCAGCTGCCATCCTTGCGAAACGGGACCCAAATGCTATCATCGGGTCCTTTGCAGCCGATCACATGATTTCTGGTGACGATGCGTTCCTTTCGGCGATCGCTGAAGCGGTCGAAGTGGCGAAGAAGGACTACCTCGTCACTATCGGTATCGCGCCATCACACCCGTCCACCGGGTTCGGTTACATCCGTCTCGGTGATAAGCTGGACATCAGGCAGGCCCCGAACGCGAGACTCGTGTCGAGCTTCAAGGAGAAGCCGGATGCCCGCACCGCCGCTGCTTACATTGGGACTGGTAATTACCGATGGAATGCGGGTATGTTTGTGACGAAGGCAACCGTTCTCATAGACCTCCTCAAGGGTTACAAGCCTGATCTACACGATGGGCTTCAAAAAATCGCTAGCGTCTGGGCGGACGAAGAAAAACGCGGAGCCATGTTGGCAGAGGTGTGGCCTGGTCTGGAGAAGATTGCCATCGACCATGCGGTTGCGGAGCCTGCTGCTGCCGAGGGCAAGGTGGCAGTCGTACCTGCGACTTTCGGTATGTTCCGTCGGATTTGATAGATCAAGGGATACTTCTCTGATGGGACTTTTATCAGGTTGGGACGACGTTGGAGACTTCTCTTCTCTCGCCGATCTCCTCCCTGCGGAATCCAACCAACCACGCGTACTTGGTGATAGTAACTACGGTATGTGTTCTGTTTCAAGTGTCAAATCGCTGCCAATGTGATTTTGCCCTGTAGTTCTTACTGAGCAGGTCGCTGGTGGGATCGTTGTCCCAGGGTCCGGACGGCTTATCACCTGCCTTGGGGTTGACGACCTGGTTATCGTTGATATGCCAGACACCCTCCTTGTCACCACGCGGGCGCGTTCCCAGGAAGTGAAACGGTTGGTGAAGAAATGTCGCGATGCGGGATGGAAAACGTTGCTTTGAGCGCCAGAACCCTTGTTCTCGTGAACCCTGGACATCTGCCTACTTCTCAAGCGTCTATTTTCCGGAGACATATTTTGTATATCGGACATTATTGTATCGTTTCGTAGGATTTTTAATAACATTGGAACTGGTCTGTGTTTTCCCGTGCTTGTTAGTTGGAGGTAGACGATGAGTTGGAGGTAGATTATGAACTACCGTGATCGCGACACAAGGAGCCAATGCCGACCTCAGGCTGGCCGCTCTGTCCCGGGCCAGAGTATGTCGCGCGCTCAACGAACCAGCCCTGGATGCTTTCTAGATGGTCTTGACCAACTTGTCCTCACTAGCGTGCTGTCTCCCCGATGCATCTCGTCAATTATCGATATCATCCCCAGGAGACAAGGTGGGACAGTTCCAAATGTTGTCACGCTTTGCTGAACGTCTTTCATGGAGTATTGTGCGTTTAGTAGACCGCTTACCTAGACTGCCGGCTAGTGGGATATCCTTCGAAGCTACACACGTCGCATTCGATCCATACAAGGGTTCTGTGGACTCGACCAGCAATCCTTTGTTAAATCTGCCTCTCAAGCACGCTGTCATGTCGAGACGTCAAGTTTATTCTAATTGCTCGAGTTTCCCGGCAACTACAAACATGAGGAGGCTTGCCATTCGGATTCATTCCGTCGGGTGGATTCAACAGCTTCAGCGTGATTGAACCCAATTATGTGTGCCGTTGGCAAGAACCTTCATGCCGTGGCTGTTCACTTCTTGGATATGGATGATCTTGTACATCTGTCCCGCATGCCTGCGTTGACCCGGCTGACCTTCGAGTTGGACGCTATACTTCCAGCTTCCGACTCACCCCCTTTCTTCTCCATTGAACCCGCAAGACTTGCCATTACGTTCCAATTCGTTAAGCCCAATTTCATGGTTGCTACTCCAGATTCACGACTGTCCTTCGGGGAGGAACTCGCCTCCTTCTCCGCTGGTCTTCCGACATCCAATGCTGGTTATGTCATGGAGGTGCTATTGTTGGATCAATCCATGCGACATTACGATTCTCACTCAACGTGCCTTATCCTTGGTTGGGAAGACTTGCGGGCATGCATGAGGTTCAGCAATCTTCATCAAATAATGCTCGAATTCAAGGCCAACGTCGGCCTGACAGACAGCGACCTGCTAACGTTGATTTCGGCGTGGTCCAAGCTGGAGGCATCTTTGCATTAGCAATCTTCGTGGCTGGAATTCGCAAGGCGATGGTCTCACCCCGGGCGGACTCGTACGACTTTTGCAGATACAATGTCCCTCGCTCATTCGGATGACCCTCTGCCTCGACACGCGAGATGATACCTCCAAGTCAAGGCTGGAGGACCTCGGAATATTGGCACGACGATCCGAATATCCCGGAACCAACGTCCTTGACTCTACCATCTAAGCAGAATGTGTACCAGCCGTCACTGCCTTCTTGTGTGGTATCGCAGCATGCTTTGGGCCATACTTTCATTACGTGATCAGTTCTATGACACCCACGCATCGGCGTTTCGAGCACGAGTTTGGTGATTAAGAGATACTTTGTGTTCATTCGTATACTCGTCTCATTCCTATTCCGCCCTCTCGAGCACGATATCTCTCGTTTCCGACGATAGGAAATTTATTGTCAAAGTGTGGCGGACCATGGCCGAAGGCCATGGTCCAATGTCTATGTGCGAAGGAAGGGCGCCTCGGGCTGTCGTTCCTGCTTGCTCGCCCGTCGGACACCCTTCTCCGAGGATCAGGGTCGGGCCACCGCCTGGGCGACGGTGTACAGTGCGAGTAGGGGGCAGGTAAGGGAGCGGGATGGGTCATGCGGTTTCGAGCCTGTGAAAGCTCTCATCAGGGGGCTACCGCTACCCCGACCGCTGCCCTTCCGAGGCCGTTTAGGGCACCAGCTTCCAATCTTACGCCCTAGGAGGGGAATTGGTCTGCTCACAGAGGCGGCAACGGCATGAGAGGACGCAACCCCTGCTGGATTGGTTGCAGTCTGGGGAATACGAGTGGGGGGAGGGAGCTTCCTGCTCGGCGGTGAGCTAGATATACCTGGGAACGCCAGGTACACTCCTACAGGTACGCGGGCAGAAGGAGCCCTTTCGGCGATCCGACTGCGCTTCTGCGCTGCCATGAGGTCCCCACGGCGGAAACGTTCCACCGTGGGACTCGTCCTTCGCCATCTGGACGATTCGACGAGCGACATAGAGATAGAAAAGGCGTCTGAAACAAAACGAGATGTATGACCGATAGTATTTGCTTTTGATGCTCATGAATACCGGGAGGTAGTGAGACCTCGCAACTCTATGTCGTGCGTCCCATTTGACACTGACAGTTGTGTGAGCGTTGCACTACTGAGGCCCGCTATCATCCCGGCCTCACACCGCCATAAGGTGGACGGTGCATAGCAGGGTCCAGATGATGTATCAGGGAGGGTGTGCATTCGAGCCCGGATGAACGAGCGAGTGTCGCTCCAGCGCGGCACATGGTGACAAGGCCGAAGACGGGGGAGGGGACTGACGAGGGTAATATCTGCGAGTGTCTATCGGTGCCGTTGCGTTCCGAACGCGACGTCTGCAGAGGGTGAGTTGAACCATCTATTACAGACGAGTCAAAGGACTGACCAGCGAACGATGTATCGAGTCTCGTTTGGTCTCTTCAGCGGTGCCTGCCGTGACGAGAAAGATGAGACGTTGTAACGTGGAGCTCTAAACATTGAGATCACGGCCAAGATGAAGCGAATGAGACTGATTTGGACGAGTCGGACCGGACAGTCGCAGAGGTATCGTGGAATGGAGACATCTTGTACAGGTGTCTTGCTAGAGGACGTCAAACATGGTAACAGAAGGAGAGAAGGTGATGGACCAAGTTGGGCATCTGGGTGAGCCTGGCGGTGCGGATGTGTTGGAACGCGACGTCCGCAGAGGTGACCGGTGAAGAGTGCTGGCTTGAGGGTGACTCGAGAGTCAATTCATCTGTTGCACACAAGCAAAAAGACTGGCTGTGGGTGTCCGGTTGACCCTTGCAGATGCGAGTGACTTGCTCCAACATCGACTCGGAGTATTGAACGCAATTGAACAGCATACCCTCGGACTAGCCCGCTGGCGCACCAGAGTGTCATGGTCTCCTAATCTGATACGGACTGCGTCGAGAACCGAATGGATTCGGCCTAAGCCGCGTACAGATGCGATGGATAATAGAAGAGGACAAGTCGAAGGAAAGAATGGGAGACAGGTCGAACTAGGCGATGATCAAATGGTGGATCGGGGTGAAACAACAACTTGAAGGGAACGAATGTAGAGGGTCCGAGTCACGGGTCGGATCCACCAACCACCGAACCTCTCTTTCCGAACGTCCACTACCAGCTGCGTTGCGACTACACAAAGAAAACCATACCGTTACTACACCTGCCTCTTCCATCCTTGATTTCCCTCCATGGCGTGTTCGAGGATTGAAATCTATTTCAAGATTCTCCCAACTCGTTCCCCAACTTCTCCGTAGATACGAGCAACATGTTCATTCGCTCGGGTAACCTTGGAGACACGCTCATCATAACTGATATGAACTACATGTGCCGCTGGCGAAACACTTTGTTTTATGGTTGGTCCTGAAGTCGCCTTGGACATGGAAGACCTTGTTCATCTGTCCTGCCAGTGCATGCCTGCGTTGACCCGCCTTGAATTCGCGCTGAGGTATGCACTCCCAGATCCCGACTCACGACTTTCGTTCTCCAACTTGCACGACTTGAGATTAAAAAGTCGATTTCACGGTTATTCTCCCATACTCGATTGCCTGCTATCACGTATTTCTGTGCCTGGACTGACAATTGTCTTTCAAGGCGGGAACTCTCCTCCTTGGTCAGTGTTCTAACATCCAATGCAAGTCACACCATCGAGGAGCTTTTGTTAAATCAAGCGTATTCCGACTCGAGTAACATTCGCGTCGTCCCACTTGGTTTGGAAGACTTGCAACGATGCATGGGGTTCAGCAATCTTCGTGGAATAGACATCACTCTCCAGTACAACGTCGGCTTCCCACACAACGACCTGTTAACGTTGGTATCGGCATGACCTCAGTTGCACCATCTGGACATAAACATTTTCTGGGGCTGGAACTCCCAATCTGGTATCACCCCTGGCGGACTCGTACGACTGTTGCAGACATGCCCGTGGCTCA
This sequence comes from Tylopilus subfusipes, assembly GCA_038091275.1. NCBI lineage: Eukaryota > Fungi > Basidiomycota > Agaricomycetes > Boletales > Boletaceae > Tylopilus > Tylopilus subfusipes. Next base: position 18,708 of record JBBPOB010000059.1, read on the forward strand.
ATCAGATGACTCTCCACCTCGACACGCGAGGTTATACTGAAGTGCCCCCAAGTCACGCGTCGGAGGGCCTTGGATTGGCGAGGTGATCCAGGAGGTTTGTCCTCGATGTCCTCGAGTCTCCCACCGAAGCGGAATCAGCATCGGAATGGTCCATGGACGGAAACGCGGAGGAATACATGGCTCGTTGGGGTGATGTACGGCGCCGAATCCATGACGTCGTGTCCCCAATGTTTCAGGCGTCCATGGCTTGTCTACCCTTCGAGTTGGTAGCTCGACTTGATTCCGTAGACACAATGATGAGGTTGTACATACGTACTGTATTTTCGTTCATTCGTTCGTCCCTACTTTGCGCAAAGGAGGGATATTTATGTAGTCTTTTCTCTATTTGTACTCTCGAACATAAATTGTCATTTGTCAAAAGATTGTCTATATGAGGATCAACCATGGGGCCATCGCAGCAGCGGCTGCGACTCGACGACGTATCGAAGGTTCATCTCGTTTCACCGGTCTCAACCATATGGTCCTTTAATTCGCTGTGGCTCGCCGTAAGTAAAGGAAATGAGTTACCGCAGCGTCCATCCCAAATGGTACCGTTATCTTTGCTTGATCCTGATTCTCCCATTAGGTGTTTTTACATTCACCTTTGTTTCTGGAGTCGTCCATTCACTGCATGTATGTCTCAGGCTCGCCGTGTTGGGGCCCCTAGGCCACTGTCCTCATCCAAACGAGGCACCTGCATAGGATCACTCCGGTCACTCCTGTATGACCAATCCGTGGGTACCGGAAGGTACATATTTAGATCTCGCAATTCTACGTCGTGCGTGACCGCGCATGAAGTGAGAATGCGTTGCTGGACAAGGTGGGGTGAGGAACAAAAGACGGTGGGCATGATACGCTCACATGGGTATTTGATCACTCCCGGAGTGTCTCGGACGTGTCGGCCGGAGAGGCAGAGGTGTCAGTGGATGGAGACATAGGTGCCTAGCTGGAGGGGACACCTATATCAAGGGTGCTCCAGCACGGCGGGTGGTGACAAGGCCAAGGGACGAAGAGGGCCGACGGATCGAAAGGGTGTATGCATGTGGGTGAGTCTAGCGGTGCCTCGGGTTCGGAACGCGACGTCGCGGAGGGTGATCAAGTTGAATCATCTGTTGTGAGCGAATCAAAAGGACTGACTGTGATGATATGATCTCTTCATGGCCCGCCGTAAGGAGAACTTCACAATGCATCGTTGCTGACGCCGAGCGCTATTGCTCCAAACATTGACAGAGAAACATGTTGCGACCGAACTTGAAATGACTAGTACTGGCGCCGCGGCGGAGCGCTGAGCTCGCAAGGACATGGAAAAAGTTGTAACAACTGGTAACCATTTCGTCACACGGTTTCAGCTTGTTTCTGGTCCAGAAGTAATGTTTACGCGTACGCATGTTCCCTCTCTTCCTGATGCCATCGCGCACTCGAGATAGAAAATCTAGAGATACTTGACAACATCTTTCATCACTGTTCTCCGCCAGTTCTGGACCTGTATGACAGCACAAAACCGGACCCCGTTCTAGCTGCTCCGAGTCTGGTCAGAACGTAATCGTGCATTCAAAGAACCAGCGCTGGATATTCTCTGCCAGTGGGTGGCCTTTGTCCCCACTAGCCCGATGTCTTCCCGATTCCCGAAGCATCTCATCAATCTTCCTCGAAGATTATAGGTGAGATGGTGTAAGGGTCAGAACGTCTGCCGCTCAACCGCTACACTAAAAGGCGATGATACTGAGTGATTACCACTCAGCATCCCAGACGGTACATGTACTGATTATCCGGAACCAGGTAAGCCGGCGTGCTTACAGATGGTTCCAAGGGTTTGTCACGCTGTGCTGAACATCTTTCATGGAGTTGTATGCGTTTAGCAGACCACTTAATTACCCAGACCGAGTGGGATATCCTTCGAGGTTACACACGTCGCATTCGATCCGTATGTTACTTCCAAGATGGAACTTCTCTCCAACCCCCTCACCGCTGAGGCAATCTTTCCCAGCTTCCGCCGCTATCTGCGTTGTCTATACACAGAAACAATCATACCGCTATACATCTGCTTTGATTTCCCTCATTGTCACGTTCAAGAATTCAATTCATCCCAGAGTTCGCTCGAGTTTTTCACCCGATATCAGGTAACTTTTCATCCACCTTAGATACCAACTTGAAGATGCGGTCAGCGTTGCATTCGGGTTTATCCGCCGCTGGAAAACCTTTGTTCTGTGGTTATCCAGTCAATCATCTTGGATAGGGGTGCTCTTGAGCATCTGTCCCACATGCCTGCGTTGATCCGGCTCTTCATCACATTGTCTGCTGTACCACCAGCTTTCGACTCACACCTTTCCTTCTCCAATCTGAAAACTTGACATTAGAATCCGACTGCCTGAACTCTATTTCACAATTATCCCCCAAGATTCGACTGCCTGTTATCAAGCCCGCATCGACAACTATCCTTCCAGACAGGAGCTCCCCACCTTTCTGGCCGGTCTTCTGACATCCAATGCCGGTCACTCCGTCGAGGAACTGTGGTTGGACCAAACGTACAACGACACGAGTAATGTTCGTCAGGACTTCTTTGGTATGGAAGATTTGCGGTCATGCATGGCGTTCAGAAATCTTCGTCGTCTATGGCTCAGTCTCGAATGCAATGTGTGCCTGTCGAACAACAACCTGCTCACGTTAACACCCGCATACTGGAATATTTCAGAATAAATGGCAGTCGCGACTGGAACTCGCAACATGGCATCACCCTGGGCGGGCTCGTACGAGTTTGGCAGACATGTCCGTCGGTCAGTTGCATCCTCCTCCGCCTCGATACGAGAGGTATACTGAAATGCCCCAAGCGAAGCGCCTATGACTCTGGGCTGGGGTTGACGTATCCACTCGATATCGAGGTTGATGTCCTCGACGCTGCCATCGAAGCAGAATCTGTACCGGCCATCGTCGCTTTCTTCTCTGGTGTCGCAGCGTGCTGCGGAGCAGAGTTTATCCAATCCCGGCGGACTGCTGCGATGTATGTGCTCGAATGATGACGCATTAGTGAAGGAGTTTAACGAAGACCTATATAGTACTTCTACGTCACATCCCGAATCTTCTTCCGCATCTCTTCTGTTCGACCACTACCGCGACCTTCTGCGCGCCCAAACACGACAACCTTGCCCGGTTTTCCGGCACGGCCGGCCCTCCCGGCCCGATGCAGAAAATCGATCATGTTCCGCGGTTCATCCACAATGAAGACATGCTTAATCTCAGGGCTAAAGTCCAGGCCACGCGAGAGGAGTGACGTCGTAACGAGAACATGAGGAGTGATCGCCGGATTGGAAAGGCCAGCTTTCGAAACTGGAGGCTTGGACGGCAGAGAGCCTGATGTCGTTGGGGATGACTCACTCGATTTCAAGAAACCATCCAAGTGATGATTGTTTCCCCTATTGCGAGCATCCGCATTCCCCGTTAGCGCGACACAGGCGACACCGCGAGTATGGAGGAATGCCGTGAGGTTCTCCACCTTACTTCGCTTGTTACAGAATACGATTATTTTGGACAGCTTGACTGGAGTGCCTGCGGGGAGAGCGCTCTTGGCGTGCGTGAGAGCATCCTCAGCCCATACGCGCCGTATGCGGCGTTCAATATCGGCATCCTTATTCCCGCCCGTCCATTTCGCGTGTTCTGTTTGTAGCGCGCTAGGCAGGCGGTGCAGTTTCGGGGATGCGAGGCGGATCAACGTAGGGTGGTAGGTAGACAGGTAATTACCCAGTGGATTTGGAATGGTAGCGCTGGTAAGCAGTAGATGGAAGGGATATGATATTGGTTGTGGGGAATGGGGAGTTGGACGTGTCTCACTAATCGAGACCGGGACGATGGGGAGAGCGGGAACAGGCTGTCCCTTTGCCGCAGCAATATCAGCCAACAGTTGGCGTGTCGATGCCTCGAAATCGGGGTCTAGGTATCCAATGATTCAGGCGGAGCCACTTGAGTAAGGAGGGTTGACCATACCGAACAGAACGTCTGCTTCATCGATGATGACCCATTCAACGTTTTCCAGGCCCATTTCAGGTTCGTCTACCCAGAACTTCTGCACGGAGGTGGCCAGTTTTTGCGCAGCAGAAGGGTCTTCGTTTTTCTTCGATCCAATTCGCAGTGCTTTTTCGTGCGCCCTTTGTTCCCAATTCCAGCCTTTGCCTTTCTCGAGTTCCAAGAGCTTCATGGGGGTTCCGACGAGTACATCGACTTCACGGGAAAAGCGACCTCCGCTGCGAACCGTCACGTCACGGGTGTCGCCGTTATCGAATATAACATCCATGGTCGTCTTCATCTTTGAGGCAGTTCCGTTGTTCTTGGTCGCACTTTGTGTGTTCGCTCGAGAGGCACACAATACGCGAAGCTTGATGATGTGCGAGAGCTTTTTCGCAAACCCTGCGAGTTGTCGCGACAATTCGTGAGTGGGTGCCAGTATCAAAGCGCGCGGGTTAAGTTGGCGCGGTGACGACGTGCGCGGAGAACCGGAGCGTTCGAGCTCAGTACGTTTCAAATCCTGGAGGAGTGGTAAAAGGTATGCCATCGACTTTCCAGATCCCGTCTCGCTCGCGAGGAGATACTCCTTCCATTTCGACGCTGCAACCGACTCTTCCATCAGGTGTTTCAACGAAAGCGCCTGAATTGCCGTTGGAGTGGCACCTTTCCCCAGGGTTTCCTTGACGCTCTGCAGTAGACCGGGAAGCAGTGGGGGTGAGGTGAATTCTATTGGGAGAGCTTTCGACAGGGAGGGCGTAGAAAGGTCGAATTGCTCTTCTAAAGGATTCGAGCGCTCGTGCTTCGGCCGCTTACCGCTATGCGGGGCGACATCGCGCGAAAAGGGCGGGCGCAAATAGGGTGCGACATGCAGTGACCCGAGCTTCTTGGCCCTGCTCGTAGGTTGCAATGACTGTGCGAGGCGGCCCTTGGGTGACGGAGCTACTAGTCTCCATCCATGAGAGAGTATGTGCAATTCCAAAGTTGAACAGGCTCACCAGCCTTGACGCCGTTCTTGCTCGCTACTCTCCTAATCGCTGTCCGAACCACAGAGGTGGCCATCGAGTCTCCAGTCAAAGCTCGACTTTCAAAGTCCGCGAATCTTCCTCCTTCCCGATGGAGACTATGCTGTAGGTTTGTTCCCAACCTTGGCTACGCCAATTACTCGAAAAACGTGAATTCAAAGTCTCTCTTGACTAAAAATTCAGCCACCGCTGGATGAGCGTGGAGGACCCCCTGGCCGCTGTATCGACATACAAATTGCTGGAACATAATTCACCATGGTCTCGGCGTTCTGCAAAACGTGATCCCAAGGGTAGGCTATATAGGCACCAGGTAACTCGATTCATTGAGTAGTAGTCCGAGTCTCCAAGATTGGTAGCTGTCGAAGACTATCAGACTACTAACTTACCCTCCCGCTGGTAGGAGGTGCCTTGACAATGACAATCAGCATCGATCGGCGCTTACCAAGTGGACAACGCTGGCGTGTTCCTACTGTCTGCTGCCCCATAAAACAGCTTGCATAATACTGTTTCAATCAGGTATAGTGAAATTGCAAGTCGGGCAGCCAGCCTGTAGGTGAGTGAAAATAATTCTGCATGCTATGTCCAAATCTCCAGTGGTCCCGGGGCTGTCCCCTTTTTTCCCGCAGCCCTGGCAGTGGATAGGATACATATTCTAGTCCAGAAACGCCACATCCTTTATTGTTCTTTGCGCAAACCTTCACGAGCTGTTCGTTCCCCGTTTCTCTATCTTCACGTTTCTTCTGAATATTCGATATCGAACAACGCATACGATTCCTATCGCTTACTAGTACGTCCAATTGCCAACTGCCTAACCCAGGAAATTTCAAAGACAGAACGTGCGACCGCTGATTGGGATTCCCCGCCATAACGGCGCGATCGCCCGCCGGACCATCAGAAAGTTGCGAAGTTGCAACGCACGGCAAATAAGAAGAACAATTCAGTCGGGGCTCGTAGACCCCACACCCCCTTCCGATCTTCAAGGCCATCCGTACCATTGGGGCGCACCTACTCTACATTCAAGTTAATGGGGAACGGTGTTAGCAATTCTAGTTTACTTACTAATCGGATGTGCTTTCATATGTAGTTGACGTATACAGTAGAATCCAATTTGAAGCTTTGAAGGCCCATCTGCTTTTTACAGTCCGAGTCTCCCAAATAACACATCTCGTACTCTTTCATCACCCATTGCATTTCTGACGTCTTGGCAAGCAGTTTTGATTGACCATAATTCCTGGTAACAGATACTTCCAGACAACGCATACACCCAAGCATTTCCAGAGTAGGTTTGTATTATGAGCGAGACGACTTGTGTTTAACACTTTGTATCCCCAAGTCCAGGCCCGGGGGCGAGCCAAAGTTACTGGTGCAAAGAAGTAAAGAAGTAAAGAAGCATGTTAGGTAAGTGATTTCGTTATCGTTGTCCTATCCTAACGCCGCCCATTATTAACATAAATCCCTCATCAAGCGAGGTTGATCATCACTAGATAATCGAGAAGCGAAAGGAAGACATGGTGACAAACCCCAGAAGCCACGTCAGATTCTCGTCTTCCCTATACACGGCGACCGCTCATGTTCCGCTGGGGATCTGTTCGACAACGTACAGGCGCCCTAAGAGGGCCCTCTGAGTTCCAGGTCATGCCCAGGCGTCAGAAGCGTTCACTGTTCTGGCTATCCTTAAGCCACTTCTTGTTGCCCTCCGAGTCAGATTCGCACTTGCCTTTTTTTATCACCCGGCACTCTGTCTCCCTAGTGTGTTGGAACAGGTGAGGGGATCGAGGCAACATGGTCACGTACTGTCAGCTCATCGTGGCCCTCGAGTTTCCCAAAAAAAAAGTTCGAGGAGCCTGCGTTTCTCCTACGGGGATATCGCACCAAGACGTTCATTTCTTATGGGACGCCATGAATGGCACCTGTGGTGGTAAACAATGGTCCCTGGATGCCCGGGGACTGACTGAATCCTTACTAGGTACTTATCCGTGGGCGCTCGGCTACCTTGGCTGGCCACCAAACCCACGCAGGTCGACGACGAGACAAAGGTACGAAAAGTGGGGAGTGGTAACAACGTTCTGCACAGCACATGACCATATTTTTTTTCTCTCTGTTAGCATTTCAACAACACAACAACCAAAAAAAACAACAACAGACGCATGGATTCCACGACCCGCAGCACCCAAAAGCGCCGTGGACCACAATGGCGTGTTTTACACGCAAAAGGTAAATTCACCCCTTTTTCGTTCAAAAGGGCGAGCACTGCTTCTTGCGTTGCCAAACGTCGCCCGCAAGCCAGCCAGCCAGTATGCTGGGGTTATGCCGCATGACCCGGCTCGGAACCTAATCCGGATGGATCTTTGTTGGGATGTAGCGATAACGATCATTGGGCATCAAAACTGATCGTGGAGCTTTGCTCGAGCGACACACGGGAGAGCGGGAACGAGGCCATATCATGGCCCTCCTGTATTGGACTTTTCAGTCTTTCAAAGGGTGACCTATGCCCTTGGGCGCTGCGATCAGTTTGTTGGACGCATTCGCCAACGTTCGTCTAGCCCCGGGTCGGACGACGTAGGGCGAGGAGAGAAAAAAAATTATTCGTTCATTTCCGTGAGCTCCATCAACCCGTCCGTGCTGAAATAAACGTCTGACCTCCCCCCCACCCACGGCTCAACCCGGTTCTTGACGAACGGCACGCTGGAAGATGAATGAACGGCAGTGATCAGCCAGACGGGGAAACAATTTTTTTCCGCCCACCCATCCCGGTCAGTGCGGAAATCTCAGCGGGGATTTGGTACCAGCTTCAAGCGGTGGTAGGGTTCCATTAATTGAGGAAGCTACGGCATTCCAACGTACGACGGTAGTGGTGGGACCACAAGGAGGTCTCAAGGCGACCGCGGAACGACCATGCTGCTTCCGATACTATAGAGCAAGAAATTAGTAGAGCCTAGACGATGACGCCATACAACCGTGCCCTTTGGTTGTTCCCGTGCGTGCATGTCCGTTCATCCCATAATGAAAGGGCGGTTAGCTGCTTCTAGAAACAGATCGGTGGCGGCCTGCAAGACAGGAGGACCACCCTAACCTCGTCTGCGCTTGGAAATTGTTCTTCACAAGACCCGGAGATGAAAGAGACGGCCAGGCGGCTCCCCTAGGCGGAAGAGCCAAGGGTATGTCGGTAGGTAATCGGGCAGCAGTGAGCCTGCCTCGGGGCATCAAAGCTACGCGCCGTGGTAGAAATGGAAGAGGTTCATAGGTGGCACAATCTATACAGACAGTTCAGTGCCCATCAAAAGGGGATGGGAAGCCAGCAGACGGCTGCGCGGGTAATGAAAGCATACTGAAGCATGTATCTCTCAGCACCGTGACGTTGGCGCGCATTGTCCCCGGCATGTTGCACGACATTCTACACGGCGTCCGTGAGATGATTAGAAGGCGCACGGCGAGCTTCGGGGATCCGCGCCAAAAGCACATCACAGTGCACAGTGTAGTACTGGTCTAGCAGTCAATTGGTCATACGTCAGCATGATCACCAAATTTCGATTTCCAAACACAGCCGTATACGGATTTGTTAGCGACATGCTTTCGCCGGGATGTTCCTCGCCTGGGAGACTCTCGGTTCGACTACACGGCTGCCTAAATCTGGATGGGACTTGACGGCGTGAACCTTCTCCACCAGGACCCTGGTTCCAGGTTTCACATGGCGCACGCCATGCAGCACTAGCGGCCTGCAAATAAATTACGTTTATTGGGTGCGGTATTATCTATGTATGAGACAGTACGACGTGAAAGGGTTCTTGCCACATCACCCATACACATCCCAGGGTAGGGGACCCTGGTAGATTTGCTTGGGATCGTTCGGACACCACTCTAACAAACCACGCAGTTCAGGCGCGGATGCGTGGTAGGAATGAAATCGTATGAATGGATTCCTACCCCGCCTTTTAGACAGGAGGAAGTCGTGGCACCCATAAATGTCAAGTATATATGGCTGATAGCCATTTTTGAGCTATATGGGATCGCAGTAGTGTCGAGATTAGTGTGAATCCTAGGGGTTGATTGCGTTCAACCCTTACCTCACCTTCGCGAGCCGTGGTGGCTTCATCATCTGTGGCGGGAGGTTCGAGACCAACGAACTCAAACAGCGCAACAGGGAATCTGATTGCCGCTCGATGTAGTTCTTCAAACCGTCTCCGCTTCATTTCGTATCCAACCACGGTAATTTGGGACGGGTATCTTCCAGTGACCTCATGAAACCGCGCGATGGAAAACAATAAGTTGTGATAAGAATCAAGGGCATACGTCTCGGTCGTGGCTCGCGAAAATGGGGTGCTGGCACCCGTTGCAGTGACACGAAATAAATCCATGCTCAGTGCCAGTCGCATGTACGACTCGGCTTCGGTCGTCGTCGATTGAAGCCTAGTTTGACCGCTGCGGAGTGAGATGGTCTATTTTAGCGTTCCCTCGATCAAAGATGAAAACGTGTCATAATGAAGCCCTTACCCACTAAACACAAGCAAAGAACTTTTATCTTGCAACGCAAGGCGCACTCTGGTAAACACGTTTTTAAGCGTGTTAGCTAGGCTCGATCTCTCACATTGATCACGGCTATGCGTGACCAACAAAAAAAGAAAACGAAACCCAGCTTACCCTTGTTTGATATGATCGACGAACGCAGACACTCTGCCACCCCCTCTCTGGTAATCTTCCAGGGTCCAAAATTTCTCGTCAAAAACCTCATCCGGCTTAGATCCCGACCATATTGCGTGTCCAGGTACGATGATGAGATGACAGAGACGCTCCAACGTCTCGTCGCGCCGAATCGTGGCGAGAATGCTACCTGGGGGCGTATACCCCACGAATCCCACGCCAGACGAGAACGGGTACCACGACGACGAAGAAAAGACGAAAGTGAGGTTGTACAAGAAGGATATACAGGCAAACGCCGCGAGGAACAACACGCCCAGGTTGGTGAGCCTCGAGCGCCCGCTGAGAGAACGGAGGGTGACGCGGTAGTCGAACGAGCGTGAGCGAGCGTTGTTGGCGGTATAGCGAAAAGCGCCGCGTTGGATAGACGGGCCAGAGCTCAGTGCCGGCGTCGGGAGCATCGCTCTGAGCCGCGACGACGACGGTCGTGGTCAAGTCTCATCGTCACTGCGCTGCCACCTGCAATTGTCCGAAAGAGGAAGGAAGTTCATTCCGAGACTCGCGGGAGAAGTGACCATGGCCCTTTTACTACGACCAGTTGGCAATGTATAAGCAGGAGAAGGTCTCTCGATGTGTACACAAATCGTTGACCCACTCGCACAAAGTCTTCCATTGTTAGTTGAGAGTCCGAGTCCGTCCAACCCCGACCGGATCATAGTATAAAGCCCCGAACCATCCACTTATGCCTCCGATGACACGGCCATAAGTATATATAAGAATTTGCGTCGTGCGCTGGAAGCTGAACGGGATTCCCTGACGTCTCTGAGGTGTGTCCCCATCGTTTGTCCCAATGCGCGGGTAAGTCCACCCTCTTAACTCCGAAGACACAGCAGCGCGTGTTGTACATGCAGCGCTCAAGCCCGCTGTAGGGTGGTTGTGAATGTCTTGATACAGCGTGTCAGACGTGCGCGCAATGTCGTAGTAGGTAAAGTCCATGGCAAGTCTATGGTCACGAGACGAACCAAAAAAAATGGCATTTCATCGGCACGTCGACATTGCCCATTGGTATGTATTAAGTAGGTTCTTCGTGTTAAGTGCAGTCGTGGGTACAAAAGGGAGACGAAAAACGCAAGGCACACTAGAATTAGGAGTCTTGGGGTATTTTTTCTTACGCAGGGTCGATCACCTGACGTCGCGCAATGTGCGCTCCATTCCATTGGAGAGCGTCGATGGAACATTCTGCGAGCGTCGCTCGGTACCTCTGGTCATCTGAGCCTGCCCCGACCCATGTGATCAGTTCCATCAATGTCACACGACCGAAGACGATCGAAGCACTCAGTGACTTACCAAACTTCGGTAGCGCGTCGAATATGTCACTCTCCAAAGGCACCGCAGGCCAGTAGTGGCTAGGGGTAACGCATCCGCTCATTCGAGGTTGACTAGTAAACTTGTCAACTGCGCAAAGGTGGGTCAAACGTGCATGAAACAGTCTATTACCAACTACTCACAGTGTCGTCCGCAATAATCACCATCGAGTGCACCAATGGACGTAAGGTGAAGCTGACTGCTGAAGTGGGCATCCCGTAGAGCACGTCGCGCACCTCCGCATAATTGATACGGACCAGCGATTCTGACACGACTTCGACCGTGACTAGACGACAATTCAAAGGCATCTGACAACGAAGAGAATCAGGTACGCCAGTTTCAAAAAATGCTGAAGGACAGAAACAAGGGGCAGGCGTACAATGGTGTTGTTCCTCAGTCAAATTCTGCGGTTTCAAATTATGGATCGGTCCAGAAAATGAGGGCATAAAGTGATCCTGGGCATATCTTTGACGTTGCAAATTGACATGTTCCTTGGGAATTACATCTTGAATCTGTTGAGCAGACGATGGTGCATAATATACTGATCCTCCAGAAGCATGGTACGTGTGTTGGACGTCTACGCCTTGAGTGGCAAATGAAGTTGGGTCGTCCACAGCGGAGATTGGTGAGGGAATGACCGGATCACTTGTCGTGTGTGAATGATCAGAGGAGACGGAAGCGTTGCTAAAGGTTGGATATACGAGAAACGGGTCGAGGAGATCTCCAGGAAAGAGCGTCGAAAATGAACTTTGGGGTGGCACAGAGCCCGGAGATTCCGATTCGTTTGCTGAGCCCGAACAGAAATGCTCTTGGGGCGAAGGTGTGGAAACCACGTCTGAGTTGGCTCCTGAAGGCGCAGTCGCCCAGTGGCAGTTACCCTCGGTCTGCTGAATGATTGGCAGATGATCCGCGGGGTTGTGTGATTTCGAAGACGGGGAAGTTGTAGTGTGAGGTGTCGCAGGGATCAGCACCGGCGCACTATAATCAGAATCCGAGCTTCGCTCCACTGTCGTGGTCGACCTAGAGGGCCGAATGACAAACACGCATTCTTTCCCACGTGCCTGGCATTTACTGCATGGCCGCTGTAAATCACACTTCACTTTGGAGTCGGCGCAGGCCTGACAGGACCGTCGCCTCGTGCGGTTAGCATGGGACCTAGAATCCCGGGTGAGATCGAGTAACGGCAGGGGTAAAAAAGCACGGAGAAAGGGGAGGAGATAACCGGGGGGCGCGAGAAGGGGAGACACCCACGAATCACCACATGTTTTCTTATGTCGCGTCAACAAATCACTGCGGGTAAACTGCGCATCACAGGTCTGTCAGGGTCAGTGCTTTAACATGCAGGACGGAAGAGATGTTTTTGCAGGTGCTTACATCACAGCGGTGGGACCTGTCTCCAGTGTCTGCAAGGTTCACGCACTGAGCTTCGGCATCTATACTCGAGAGTGGGGTAAACCGAGACTTACGGGTACGCATGTGGCGATTGAGATGTGTGGTGCGAGTGAATTTCGCAGGACAATGGGGACAAAACTTTGTTTGGGGGAGGACGGGTATATTGCCCTTGTGCGAGCGCATCTTGGACACGGCGCCGTCCTTCCTGTATTCGATGACAGTCCGAGCTTGCGATACCGTGACAGAAGAAACGGTGGTATCAGCGCAACGACGGGGGGAAGGGGTCGACCCACAGGTCATGTTAGGGAGCGGGGTGTGAGAGTTCAGGCCAACTAGTGGGTTGAGCACTCGAGAGTCAATCGAAAATCATATCCAGGCTGGAAACGCTTTATACATGGGACTGACAAGCCTTTAAACCCTGCAACTCCGATAGCGAACACATATGCAATGACCGAGGCAATACGTACAAACCTAAATGTGATTTTTCTGCTGGTAATTTATATTTACCTGAAAAGGAAATTATATAATCTGGTCGGCGAACAAGAACCGATCTCATGACATCGACATTGAGATGAATTCAAAGTTGAAGTGAAATTCCTTACCGAGAATCTTATGTTTCTATGCCATGTCACCATCGAGTCCGTTGGACCTGCAAAGCGTGATCACTGCGTGGCGACTCGCCGACAACATGCCCTTGTGAGGTTGATTCATGAGCTGACCAATCTGAGATCATCCTAGCCCATTCCGCAACTTTAAAAGCGGCCGCGTGTTGAAAAGAAAAAAAAAGAAAAAACAAACAAACAAACCTGGCCGCTCAGGTCCTGAAGCGTGCTGATCGACATGCCGGATAGCCCCAGATCAAATACCTGTCCGACGCCTCCTGAGAATAAAGACCACATTTTGATCATAGGTATGCTGGCAGCCATGGCCACGGTTACGTCTAAGTTAACCATGTATTGCCGATGCGCAACATCCAAATCCACACAGCCTGACCCTTTGAACCGCGGCAAGGTTTTCCGCCTTCCTCGCCGCCTCATGCTTACGGCTGAAACTCCTGGTCCAGTACCCATTGCACAGCTTGCTCCACATCCTCGACCTCGTGTGTTGGACGGTGGCTTGGCGGTCCCTGACGAGGGTCGTAAACACCGGTCCTGACTAGTATAGACTTCCAACGTGCGGCGTTCGCCCCTGCAATGTCGGATTCTGGATTGTCTAAGGAGCGCAACGTGAATTCGTCGCCACTCGATCAGGAGTGGCGGACCACTCACCTCCAACCATGTACCTGTCAAGCAGAATATGCAATTGTTAGTTTATGGTGGGGGTTGCTCTTGTTTGTTACCAACACCGAGTTCAGAGAAGAATTTCCCGACAGTTGCCCCCGCAACGCTTGCTCCGCGAACTTGTATGTCGCTTCCGTTGGCTTTCCAAACTGGGTGTACGGGTATGGAGCTCCGGTTAGCGACTGCAGAGGACACATCTGGTCGTCGTCTGTGGGAGATACCGAGCACATACCTTGAACACGCCTTGAAAAGCTTCTTTGAATGCGCCTTGACCAAGTCGAGGTCTATCAAAGTCCGACTTCCATATGAGATCTGGATTACAAAAAACGAGGTTGACCGCCTTTCGCATATCAGCTTCTAAGTAGGGGCCGCCGACAACGCCGCCTGATTGGATCAAATCGCACATTACTTGGATGTCAAGGGCCCAGTTTCGAGGATCATGAAATACAATGATAGCGGAGATGCAGATTTTGGAGAAATCAGTTGTCTAAATGAACACCAGATTTCGACTGATTAAAGAATTGATCGGAGCACTAGCAAGCGAACTAACCTTGACGGACTCCCGCTCTTCATCCGTATGACTGTGAAGCGGGCACACACTGTTTCCTGTTTGAGAAGCTGCTGTGAAGCGAGCAGTGGCGGGTGGCTCACGAGTTATTCCAAGCAAGTACGTCGAGGGTAGTGTAAACATGCTTGAAGCCATAGCTATTTTCAAGATCAGTGATCTCTGTCAGCATGGCGAGGCAGACAACATAACAAACAATCACCCTTCGGCAACCTTGCAGAGGGTATCACCCTTGCCGCCGAGCACCAGCACAGGTAGATCAGCATACTTGGGCACAACAGACTTTAGTATGGTGTGCGCCTGGATATATCGCTCCGGATCGATCTGGGTGAAATATTTTCTCAGTGAAAAGGTACAGGACATCTCGGACCGCGGATCTCACTTTAATTCCCAGCTGTTGACTGAGTTTGTGGCAGCGCGCTGACTCGCTCACGCCACCGCCGTTGGTTAGCTGAAGAATGATTGAGTTTGATGGGAAGTGGAAAACATGAGGTATCATTCACTAAGAGGTAAGGTATCTTACTTTGGGAACCGATTAGGACGCGCGAAAAGACGGTGGGGCGGAGAAAAGGACATACATGCCAAATCGATTGTCACCGTCCAGCATCGACAAAGCGCGCTTTGCGGCCGGTAGGGCGTTGTCACCGCGAATGAGAACACCATCCTGTAGCACGGGTGGGAAGGTGGTCAAACGACAGCATGTTCAAGACGAAGGAAACTTGAACATGTAACGGACGATATCAAACACGAACGCCAACGGTGAGGCAACCCTGTGAGCTTGGAAATGGACCGGTATGAGAACAAGTGAAACATAATAAACGATAGCACGAGTTGTGGAGACTCACCTGTGCGATGTCGTACAAACGAACTTATTGGAGTGACATTGACGTACTTTGAGCACATGTGCCTCTGCGACGACAGGGTGCATAGATGGCGCATCCTGATTCTGGACTTCTCGGTATGTTGCGTGAGAGTCAAGAAAAACGCGGTTTGCGAGCTGCAGAGCAGGTTCATGAAAGACATATGGGCGACGAGCACCAACTTTGGGTGAGAAGGGACGACCTGGCGATGTGACTTGATATGCGCCAGGGCCCTGAAACGACCTACTTTGAGAGACCACGTTGTGCGTGGCTGGCAAACCGTTTTGCGCTCACACCGCAGTGTGCAGTCGGCGGAAACCGATCTCGCCTCGGAGAAAGCAACATTCCGTGGTACCGAATTACTTATGTAATCATTGACAAGATCGACACTCTCCTGTTAATGTGAAGCCAGCTCATAGATGCTCGTGAAGAAACTGGCTGCAAGTCCTTCCATTCAGAGACCTACTTCCATTTCTTCATCTTGGGAATAGGACGGCGTTAATACTTGTAATGGAATGATGTCAAAGTAGGAGGTCAAGTGATACAAGACTACTCGATCGTACGGCTCGTGAAGCAGGACCGTTCAAGGGGTCATATTGCTCACGGAAATCACATCTCCCCGGTGCATCGTCACGGTTATTCACCGGTACACGGTGCCATTGGCACACGCACCCAGCATCATCACCGTGTCCTTCGTCACATGCAGCTACTCACACATAATTCAAGCATACTCACTGACTGCGTTTAATTGATGTGATACTGTATTACGCTGCCTGATTAGGCCTACTGCTCATCAGGGTGTCCTACTCAAGGTTGTCCTCGCGCGTGCCCACCACTGATCTAGATTCCTGTCCACACCCACACCCAAGGACGCTGGACTCATGGGCCACTGTCAGCTGGTCAGGCTATCCTCTGCTCAAAAATAGTTCTGACAAGAGTGACCGAGCATCATGACGACTGCTGCACTTCCCCAGCTCGCGGTCATCACAGCCGGAACAATGGGCTCCGTGGTGGCCAAGAGACTCACCAGGGCCGGCTGTACAGTTTACACGGATCTAGACGGACGTTCCGAAGCGACTCGTCAGCGCGCCAAGGAAGCGGGGATGCTTGGCACACCTTTGGGCGAAATAGTAGTCAAAGCGAACTGGATATTGAGGATACTGCCACCTTGTGACGCCGTGTCGGTTGCGGAGAAGATCCGAGACGCTGTCGCGAACAGGGACGAAGAAGGCAGCACCGAACCGCTGGTGTTTGCGGATTGTAATGCTGTCAGTCCGGAGACGGTGAAATGGATCGCAGACAGGTACTGGAATCAAGTTCATAGACGCGGGTATTGTCAGAGGTCTACCAAGGGATGGTTATGATCCTACGTTCTACGCATCGGCTGCGGCGGAGGATAGAGACGTGCTCGACGCCTTCGTGGCGCTTTCCAAGCATGGACTGAAAATTTCGGCGTTGACGGGAGAGAGTTCAGGTGTAGGAGATGCGAGTGCGCTCAAAATGTTGTATGCGGTGAGCAGTCCATTCCGGATGTAACAGCAGCAAGTTTGAGCGGCACTTCAAGGGGATTACCAAGGGAACGATCGGGGTATATACGACGACGACGATCTTGGGTAAGTCAAACGTGGACGATGCGGCAAATGCATGCTGACGCTTACTTTAACTGCCCACGCGTCATCACCAGCGACTACTGAGGCACTTATGAAAGAATTGAGCCTGTCGTGGGCCAGAGTGCTGGACCGGCTGGTGAAGAGCGTGCCAGGGATGCTTCCGAAAGCGTAGCGGCGGGTGGGAGAGATGGAGGAGATCGGGGGATTCGTGGGCGGTAAGGGGGGAGATGAATTTATAGAGGACTGGCAAGGATATACGAGCGGGTCGAGAAGTCGCTGCATGGCGACCTAGCGGACATAGAGGTGCTGAGACAGTTTGTGGAGGATGCGAAGAGGACGCAGAAAAGGTGTGGATGGTCAGAAACCCACCTGTCAAGTTGTAGCTGTCTTTCGTCGGCAAACGCAGGGGACACAGCAACCGCGCACCTTTTTCATTTTAGCACGTCAATCTGCGTGGTTTGATGGCGAGACTCGGGTCTCGATGAGCATATTGCTACGTGTCTCAGATAGGAGCACATATGGGTACTCTGCCTACTCCTCGAGGAGCAGATGCGCATTAACCGTCGACCGTGGGGTTAACCGAGTAAGCGAAGGTGCACAACGGACTTACTAAATGGGACTACGTCTCGAACTGGCGAGTCTATCGGCACCCAAAGCTCGCCTTCGTACCTGCAAATTTTCAACGCTCGAGCCTTTTTGGCGTCTCGACGGTTCTTCCTCCGTCGACAGTGATCTTGGTCTTGTATTTCTACCTTTTCTCCTCCTTCCTTCTCCCCTCTGCGCGCGATTCCCGCTCACACGCCCAATCCACGCGCACTGCCAATGGCCACCGCCGAACCCGATAAGACTCTCGATCGTACCGCACCTCCTCCCACCGTGGCACCCGCAGCGCCACCCGAAACCTCACCAGCAAAGCCAGCCGATGCGACGTCCAACGGCGCTTCTGCCCACTTTGCGGTAGTAGTACCGCAAGTAAACGTCAACGGCGAACCGCTACGCAGTCCTCGTCCATCGGGAACCTTTACCCCGTCATTCGATCCCGACAGCTCGACTTGGGGCGCAAACTTTTGGGTCACTTTGGTCGATCCACAGGTGCGTGCTGTCTCTTCCTCCGTGTCGTCGATGACTGGTACAAGCACCTCTGCGCTCTTTCAAGACCAGCACGACCTTCTTTGCATGTCCAGCGACGGGTCAGGTTAGCTGGGATCCCCCTGTGGGCACCTTTGTGTGAGTTCGTATTATGTCGCAAATTTCAAATCATGTTGCTCAGTTTTATATTTCAGGCTCCCTCCCAGCGAAGAGGGCGAGTGGTGGGAGCTCAGTGACGAGTCGCGTGGCGGAATACCTTATTATTATCAAACTAAAACGGGGGAGACCGTCTGGGAGCGCCCAAACGGATTCGTTATCCCCCTGACTGTCATACAAGTAACTCGCCCGCTCTATCCTCTCGCAACACATGCTCACCAATGTGTTAGCAAACGGCCCTTGGTCGTCGTCTCTCCCAGACCGGCATGCGTAGAAAAACTGCCGCGAACAACCAGGTCGCGACGCCCGACCGCCAAGCCCAGCGGAGGACTCGAGCACAGACCAGCGGTGTTGACAAGGATACCCGCCATGTCTCACCTCGATCGGGCGACACAGATTTGCAATCACGACCTTCGTATTCGTCAACGCGTAGTTCCCCGGGTCGGATCACGGTGACAACGAGCGCGAGTCCTCCAAAACGACCACACCAGCAATCGCCACCTGTCAGACGCTCCTTTACAAACGACCAGAATGGGCAACCGAACGGGACGGGTCCCCGCGGTTGGTCGAACGGGCTACACACTAATCTTCCCCCGATACCCGCGTCCCCGTACGCATCAGAACCTTCTACCCCCGCTTCTCGGAAGTCGATATCGCTCAGTTCTGCAAATGGCAATTCGAGCCCCAAGGAGGAGAAACGACGGAATAATGGTGACAACAATGATACCATGACCGATACCGAGGACGGGTTGCTATCGCGATCGCGATCGAGGTCCAAGTCTTCTTCATACGTACCCTATCGGTTACCAGCACCACAAAGTCTGAATGCCGCGGTGGAGATGCTGTCGTTATCGGAGAGGAGATCTATGTCGGATAACGGTCATCCCATAGCACTCCGTCCGGGC
>JBBPOB010000060.1:0-37620 GCA_038091275.1 Tylopilus subfusipes
GTTTGGAGGGTAGATGGCTGGTGAGCAAAGTTTGGGACGGGTGGAGCGAGTGCCTTCCAGTTCTGCGGACGAGCCTGGTGCGACATGAAACAGTGAGCGACGCGGAATCTGGAGAGGAACATGGATGGGATATCACATGCACTCCGGGTGTATATCTCTAGTCCGGAGGATTTCCCAGGAGCATCCGAGATCATCATCCGGCGAGTCAAGGGCTTATACGAAAGACCATCTCTCCATTCCGTTCCAGCCCCTTCCACGTTCTGCTTCTCGTCTGATTGCATCAGACCAGATATACGAGCCTCGGATATGCATCGTGAGCATGTTATGGTCCATGTCGTCTGTAATTACCTGATAGCTCGTTTGTTCCGGCTCTCAGTCATATCGCTTCCTCACGATTGGAAACCGGCCGTGGCCAACGGCGGACACAAAGAACAGGACCACGCTCTATACGGGGACTACGAGGTACGGGACAAAGGGCGCCGTGGTGTATCTCTACGAGGATCGGCGGTACACGTGACTGTATGCCAATGAGGCTTACAACGATCCGGTCAGCATGCTACTAACCGATTCGCTTTTATGGGGATTTGTGAAAGAGTACGTCCCAGATAATTCGTGTCTCAGGCTCATGATGGTCTGACTCGTCGTGTTTCTTGTGCAAGAGCATAATTATGTACGTGTTCGCATTGGGTGAATATCATTTCCTATGTTTCGAGCAACGTGCGTATGAACGCAAGCGTTACTAGTAGCGTCTCTGTTGTTTGGAGTCGTGGGCTTGACGATGGTACTTAGAACCATCGCAAATCTAACCATTTGCGTTCATACGATAGCTGAAGCGAAATATTACTGCTCAAGTGCGCACGCCAGCAGCAGTAGCAAGGACAAACCTTTTCTTTCAACTCCTAATTACTCACGGTACCTAGGTACTGCCTATTCCTTAGTTTTTGTCAGGTATGTCCTGCACATTGTGCATCATGCCGGTGGCTCCACTCATCATATCTGTGTGTCAAGTTATGCTCAGTATATGTACTGTGCACAAGTGGATCCAGAGTAGTGACTCAACCACACAAAACTCAGCCATGCACATTGGAGATGGGGCAGTGTGGATGGCAAAATCATTGTGAAAGCTGGCAAGCCTCCCATTTCCCTTGATACCAAGTTTGCCAACTCTGCCCAATCACTGCATGAGGAGTAGGACCAATACAGTAGGAAAGTGCGCCCTATAGTACTTGGTGTTTCTTTTATGCGGTCAAAAAAGAAACAGAGAAAGACAAAAAAGGGTGGTGAGAACGAAAGGTACCCTCCTCGAAATTTAACCACACACGTACAATGGTTTCCCACTCTGCTGGTGCTTAGGCACCAGCATCAAGGAGACTCGGGGTCTGCATACTCGTTGCTGACTCCATCCCAAATGACCTCGCAAACAACCCCCCGCAACTCATCCACTTGTTCATCGGTCCCAACATTCGAGCTGTCCAAAATTGTAATCCTTCTCAACGGATACCCTGCGTGCCTCCGGCGAGCGAGAGCATCGCAAAGGCATTGGAACGTGGGGTCGCACCCATAAATTTCGGCTCCTTCGCTAGCGACGCATAACGTGGCGAACGAAACCTGTTCGAACTCTATCTCCTCCAAGGCACGTGCGGTCAGGATTTGATTCTGCCCTCTCCATCCATGGTGATCCGGGGCAAGCGTTGTGACGAAACTGCGCAGCGCAGTGTGCCTGAGCTTGATAAATCGAAGTTTTGGAGCGAGACTGAAGAGTTCCCTCCAAAACATACTTGAGAGGTCAATGCCATCTGTAAGGTAGACGGCGAGATTTCGGAGGTGGGCCAAGGAGAGGTGGCGAAATACGTCGACCATCACTGTCTCCGTCAGTGCGGTCCCAAAGAAGTCTTTTACATCCATTTTCAGAGGGACGTCGCAATCCCAATCGTAATTAAGCGGCGAGATACGCGTATAAGGGAAATTTTCCTTGAGACTAAGGGCACGATACTTGTGGCCGCCTTCTGAAGTGCTGCAAGTGACAAAGAAGGTTCGAGGTGGGGCACCGTCAATGTTCATCGAACGAACGGATTGCTTGGGCGTAGATACCTCTCTCTCGTCTCCATTGGGGCTAAACCTCTCCTGAATGTATGAGAGGAGTTGGGACAGGCTGGCGTGTCCTCCAAAAACGCATTTCAGGCGGATCTCGGTGTTGAGGGGGATGTCGACATGGGACAAGAAGTGGACTGTGTCGGGGATTGTTGCCACGATCGACAACCTCGAGAGACGAGGCAGTGCGATCTTCTCGGCGAGGGGATCCTGACGGGGTGAGGATAACCATGGTAAAACATCCTCCAGCTCCAAGTCCATCAGGCGAGGGATCTGAGAGAGGATAGAAGACAACTGCTGCATGGTGTGTGGGCGAGGCATGGACAAGAGCCTTAAACTTGTTATCCCTGTAAGCGTGAGACTGTGCCACGCAATGTCAATCCTCGAGAGGTCCAACGATCGGAGCTTGGGGGTCGTCCGACTGAAAATGACAGGGAGAGTAGGTGGAGGGACATCCAGAGTTGCGAGTGGCCGCTTGTTGGTTAGGACAGTCAGCTGAAGTGATTGTAGCAGAGGTGCTGGAACGAGGAGCTTGGAAATGATATTGGACACCGCGTCGGAGGGAAGACCTCGAATATGAAACTCTTCCATACGGGGAAGGTGTTCAAAAAGCATATCTAGCATCGGTAACAATCGACGGCTTCCGTATGTTAGGTCGATCCTAACACGCAGTGGTGCCATCTGCGATCTTTGGAGCAACACCGTCACCCACGTACGCGAGACGAAGAAAATGAAGGTCCATAGGGTCGGACAACCGAGCGCGATCATGCGCCAGTGACGGCTGACATGGGAGACCTTCACCCAGGGAGGGACTCGTGCGGGGGCAGTCGAAAAGGACTTGATCTTGGCCCATTCGGAGACGTGGTACTGGCGAGCATAGAGAATAAACACGGTTGCGAGCAGCTCATCCGGAAGGCGGGATACAGATGAAAGCACATTCCTCTTCGTGCGGAGAGCACAGACAGGCAAGTAACGAGCAATAATCTCTTGGTCAATTTGAGCCTGGGCTAGCTGGACCAGAAGCTTGCGCTCGGAGAGTCTGTCGCCATCACCCGTCAACGACGGCGGTGTGCTCATGATGGCTGCCGGCGACTCTGTGACTGCTTGTCAGTAGATGGAGGGTGCGGTTCGGTGGTTCACTAGCACTGACGCTCGGAGTGGCGGATCAAAATTTCAATGTCACGAAACGCTCGAACTGTTTACTGCATGTTTGAGCGCAGATAGTAAGTATGTACTAGACTACTCTAAGCTCTGGAAAGTCGACTCGCAGCAAACACGTCACTGGTCCGATACAGTCTGCAACGTTCTACTCCACTCAACAACCTTGGGATGAGCTTGCACCTGGCAGAGCACGTGAGTCGCGGGTTGACGAGAGCGCAATGTCAGGATACCTTCTTTGCATCAAAGTTGAAGACTTGAAGTCCATTCAAGGAAGTCGCACGGGAGAGAGCTACATATGCTTGACCTGAAAACTGGTGGGTGTGACGGTGGATGCATTCGATGGCAAGCCTACCTTTCTCAAACACTCTGCCCAGGTCAACTTTGACCCGTTCCAACGTTTGCCCCTGGGATTTATGGATACTCATAGCCCATGCAAGAATCAAGGGAAGCTTTCAGTCAGTCAGAAAACAGACCCAATGAACATCGAAGGCAATTATCCTCCTACCTGTGTTCTTGAGACCTGTATTTCGCCATTGGGAAGCTCGACTTTCCAGTTTTCAGGTGTAATCAGGACCTCTCGCCTCATCTTGTTCGGCAACGAAAACTCCACAAGAGGAATCATCATGTCATTCGTCGAGGGTTTTTGTTTCTCCGCCTTGGGCCGCCCATTTCGATCAACGTCGCCATAGTCGGTTTGATACAGCGAGGGATTCACAAATCGTAAGACTTTACCCATACTTCCATTGACGAGAGATTCGTCCATGTTCTTGGTAAGCATCACCTGAGCACCAACACGCAGAGTGAGCTTCTTAGGGGCCATAAAATTTGAGAGCATCTTTTCTCTCTGGGTAGTATCGGTGATTGTTCCTGCGTCAGTGGCAATGAAATCCTTTTGTTCCGTATTAAGATTCGACATTCGACTTTGGTTCGATCTGTCGACGTCTTCTCTACGGGGAAATCTACGGGGTGTGATGAGTGGAAATAGTCCACGTAAGATATTGCACTCACAGCTCGGTTGGTCCAAGGCCGTCCCCGTATTCGATTTCACGGGAGAGCGACTTGAACTTCGAGATAGAGCGTGGCGTTAACCGCCCGAACCTCATCTCGTTAAGCATATCGACAAACTCTACACGAATGGTGGGTATGGCGGCAGATCCACTCCAACAAACGCTGACCTTGATCCTTCTGCCGAAAAACCTTTGTGAGATCAAATGTGTGTCTGATCGTTGAGTTCCACATCTCAGCTTCGAAAGCGAACTTCACTTTCGCCGTTCCTTTGGTCACAGGGGGAAGCTGGAAGAAATCTCCGGTGACAACGAGCTATCCGTTTTTCCGTGAGAGTGGAGCCAAGAGAAGAAGAAGGATCGTACTTGGATTCCTCCAAACGGATCTTTGGAATGGCGGAGGATGCTAGCGACTCTCTCCAGCTTGTCAAACAAATCACCGTCTAGCATGGAGACTGGTGCTTGTCAGACTGGAACAACTTCAAGTCTCAAGGTATTCACCTTCATCAATGACAAGTACTTTGGTACGAGCCCACCGCGAAGCTGCCTTTTTGTTCTTCCGGATCTTTGAAACAAGGTCGTCGACAGTACCCTCTCCGATGCCGATCCCTGCAAATGAGTGAATGGTCACGCCTCCGATATTGCACGCGGCGATCCCTGTAATGTGCCACTCGGCCTTACAATCATTCCGTTAGAATGTTTACATGTGGGCGCACCTGTGGAGGCAGCAATCGCCACTGCGTCGGGGGACCTGGCATGTTTTTTCCGGAGGGTGTGGATAATCTCCCGCAAAAGGACAGACTTTCCGGTACCTGCACAGTTGGATGTACATATATGCTTAAAAATGAGGTCAACTGGTCGCATACCGGCGCTCCCTGTGTAGAACAAACTGTTGCCCTGCATGACAAGTCGAAGAATTTGAGTTTGCTCTTGGCTAAGAGAGACACCCGCTGGCTGAGCCGGGGAGAGGGCCGCCGTTACGAAAGGGCCAGTGGGCTTGTTCTTGACATCTGGACCGGCTGCTGAGGGGATGCGGGTGGTTGTCGTGAAGTTGGATGAACTGGTGTAGACATCTTTCTCCCAACTGGGGGGTAAAGCGCGTTTCTTGGCGGTTGGCTCATGAGCAGATACTGGAAGAGGTCGTTTGCTGCCACTGGCTATGTCCGCCGTGGTAACGTTGGCGTAGTTTTGCGAGAGTATGGAAGACAGGCTGCTTTGCTCTCGTCCGTCTAGACCAGCTTGAATGTCGCGGATACGCTGTGCTCGGGGATTAAGGGACTTTTGGTCCGCATCTGAATCAGTCTTGGAGCTCGTGGACCAGTCTCGCTTGACGGTTCGAAGCCCCGAGAGCGCTGTTCTGGGGCCGGATTCAGACATCGTGATGGTTAAGCAGGAAGACGCGACGCATTGCGCGTGTCCGTACCACGCGGTCACGTGAGACTCTTTTCAGTCGTAAGTACCAAGTAACACCCGTAAAGTAAGTACATGTAGACAGGACAAAAACCATGCGAGATTCTCTGGGGCATAAAAATCCGCACTTCTCAGCTGCCCATTTCCGCGCCAATCTGACGAGGGAGTGATTGTCAATATTGGCATTTCACCAGAACCGGTCCAGCGTAGAGACTCTGACTGTCCGGGCAGAAACAAGCCGTAAACTGATCAAGAAGGAGGGAGGCGATGGTTTTATACCCTCGTGGAGCAAACAAGCACAAACACATCTTTGCCCCAGTCGCGTCTTGCACGTTCCACTGGCACGCTCTCTCTGATGTCCAACCTGAAGACGGTCATTGACCGTCTTAAAAGCGAAAAAGTAAAGGAGCGTCAGGAGGGGATCGCGTTATTGCGTTCCGCCTTCGCCCGTGAGGATGCGGTATACAGCATTGAAGACGGTCGTGGCTGGCTGGTCCTCTACCAAGCCTTGTTCACGACAGTCAAAATCGAGAAGGCCGATGCCGTCAAGAAAAGTGGAAAGTCAGGAATAGCTAGTACAGCTGCCCAGCGAAGGCTCTCGGAAGCCGCAGCCTCCGTGCGCTGGCTGGTTGAGCGGAGTGTCCACTGTCTCAGCAAAAAGGCACTAACCCCCCTCCTTGATCATCTCACTCAAATGCTCGTCCATCGCGGTCAATTGTTCACTCCCGTGGCCTTGGATTACATTAAAACAATCAAAGTTCTCCTTTCCTGGGCTCCTCACATGGACCACCTCACCGTCGACAACTGGCTCAAGCTCGTGGAGATCAGCTTCAACATCATCCTGGACGATCCCATAGAAAGTGACCTTGTACAGACAAGAGACCAAATAGCAAGCTCTCTCACAGCCGACGACTCTATGTACCAGAGTGACTCCCCGCCCCCAGAGGACGGTAACCCTCCGTCCCCTCGGAAAAGACTACTAAGGGAGCACAGTTCCACACCTACGCCAGGGGCAACTTCCGACACCCCCACTGATCGCCATGCACCTCGTCGGACGGTGTCTCTTGAGCAGATTGAATGTGCGTCCCTCTTGGCCCTGTTGTTCCGTCACTCCACTGCGCCGTTCCTGGCCGAGGTGGAGAAACCAGACCCCAGCAATCCAGATAGCTTCCCAAAGAGTTTCATCCACGTGGCTATCACGCCCTCCCTGTTCTGGCGTATGAAACGTTTCTTGGAGCGTTACCCCACAGACACCTCCTTACATCACGACTACCTTCTTGCATTGCAGCCGTTCCTTTGCCAAGTGGCCCTTAATTGCAGACAGGAGGTTGACGATCTCGCATGTTGCGCATGGGATACGCTGGTGGGATTATGGGGCACCAAGAATAAGCGGATCAAGGAAAGCTTAGTGGGTATTCTCAAGACACTCTTCCCTTTCCTGACGGCAACTCGTGACGCACCGAATCGCGGCTGGGCAGACAGTGTTCAGAAGCTTTGGACCCTTCTTATCGGTGAAGCGGACAGTCGATGGGGAATCGAGTCTCTCTCGATTGATTCACTTAGGCTGCAAGTGGGCTCCGACGGGGATGATGAACCAGAGATATTCGTTGCTCGGACTTTCCGAGCTGGGTGGAATTTCGACGCGAATCAGGCACTGGCGTGGGCGTTGCTAGAATTGCAGGCTGATTGCGCCGAGAAGGTAATGCATCCTTTTGCTGCCGAAGAGACGTGACTGAATGCGCACTTACAGTTGTTCGAACATTCCGAGTCCGTACATGCAGGGTCCCCTGATCTAAGTACCTTCAAAGGGAAGCGCGCAAGACGGGAAGACCCTATATCAAGCCTTCTCTATTCCTTACGGGTTACGTCTATGATGAGCGTGAAGGTCTATCACCTCCAAATCCTACTCTTCTTCATCGATCGGCACTGGTATCAACTTCATAATTCCCTTCAAAACGACGTAATCACTATCGTGCTACAATTCGTTTCGGTAGATGAGGTACCCATCCAGTCGTGGGCATTTCTCTGCTTGGCAGCCATAGCTCACTGTGATGGCACACAACCGTCTTCAGTCTCTTCCGATGACATTCCTGCCGGGGCCTCCTGTCTGCGTGGACCCGCGACTTGGGATCCCATATGGACACATGCCATGCGTCGCGCAAACGTTCCAGTGGTGTGCCGTGCAGCCTGCCATGCTGCGCACACTCTCGTGGGTTATGCGAGACATCTTCTCACACCTCATCGCGTCCTTGCAGAAATCGAGTCACTTGCGAAAGATCTCGATCTCCAGGGGCCGAGCTTTCCCTACGATGCCGTTTGTATGTTCCTTGCTCAGTGTTTGAGAGTGGCCAGCCAAGATGTCAGACTATATCGCATGCAACTAGAGGAGAAGGTTCTGAGCTGGCTCCTCGACAACTGGCGGGTTGGTACCTCAGCGAAGGATGTCAGCGGTCGATCCCGTATGCCACCACATATTATCGGGGACTTCCTGGACCTTTTGGAGAGCATATGCGGATGTTCATGTCGCGGTGACCCAGTCTGCCGCATGATGCTTCCCGACTGCGACATTGTACATGTCATGGAGGACCATCGTAAAACGATGATCATCCAGGACTACATACTACATGCAACGCTTCCCACGCCTGGCCGATATAGAAGCTGGTTGGTAGGCACAAGCATCGCCCAAGGGACCCCGTCAAAGATGACCAGAGTAGATCAAGAACTTGTTCCTCCCAGAGGCCGAGAAAGGAGGGTTTCGGCATTCCTAATCAAGGCCATGGAATCCCTGATAGCTGAATGGGAGATGGTGAAAGATAACAAGATGCACCCCACTACGGAGAAGGTCCGACAGTCCCTCGATGCTGCTATCACCGCTCTTATGTTCGAATCCTTGCTCTCCCTGAATGGGACACATAACAATAGGCGAGTTATCCAATCAGCCGGAAAAGTGGTTGTCCTTCTTGCTCCTTTCATCACGGACGCCAAGTGGACCCCGGAGGAGAGACTCTTGATTCTGAACGCCCTCGAGCCCTTGGTCCTCGATGGGGATGAAGATGTCGATGACCGATGGACAGCATTGATCGAACCTAGCCTGGAATCTGGGATCAAATCCCATATTCTCCGTAGCCTGGAGATGCGAACCTCGGGCCACGCTCGTTCTAAAAGCCAGCATCGGCATCTGCAACTACTTCTTTGGGAGAACGCAGAGGTATAGGTTTTCCTTGTGTGTGGTCCTTACTAATGTTATTTGGCCTTCAGGTTCAAAATGCATTTGGAATAATCGCGGAGAACCTTAGACAACTGCTTAGCGCCCTCACCGATCAATCGACTGATAGACAAGAACTCGGAACTGCAGAACATGACGGATTTGGTCCGATCAGAACCACTCAAAATATTACATCACAAGAAGAGCACGCATTACCTGTTACTCTTGCGACACGCAGCTTAGCAGAAATTTGCATCGTGTTCCTCGCTTCCGTTCCTGCCTTGCAGTGTCCAACCGGGCAAACGCCTCGTGACAAGGAGCTCATCAAATTGGTGGTTGAGTGTCCCGAGGAGAAGTTTCTGCTGCTCGGACCCCCACTTCTAACTGTCGTGCGTAGGAGACTCCTCACCCTCAGTCTTGATGTCTTGGATAACTTGCTGGTTAAATGTGCCGATCTCCTTCGGAGATACTCTCACGCCTTCAACGATCAATTCCATTTCCTCGTCGTCGATTTGCTGAAGTCATCCTTGCATATCTGGATGGCAAAAGAAGCCGCCACGTCCCCCGTTAACGAACACGTGCAAGTTCTTTGCGGATGGATATCCAACATGATGGAGGCGGCAGAAACCAAGAAGAGAACGACTTTTTGGAAGATACGTGACTTGGTTGCCCGCTTTCTGGCGAGATATCTTGCAGAAGATCCGTCGCAGACGTTCTGGCCTGCCGACTATCACGATATTGAAGTTAAACGTCCCCTGAACACCTTGTTGGCGCTTAACCTCGACGAGGATATCCGCGTTCGCTTTCGCGCTGCAGTCCTCTGCGCAAGCTTGTTTGCTGTTGACAATGATGAACTCATCTACGAGTACGAGAACCTGGATGGTTTCTACCAGCAGGTCCGTGATTCATTACCCAGGGATCTTGCACAGTACGCTATTCTCTGCTTAACTATCGTCAGCCTAACCAGGTTTATCAGGTACGAGTATATGCTCACCAGGACGCTCTGTCTTGGGAACATCATGATTGCTAGTTCGTACGTGAGACGAGGACCCTACTGGCACCTTCTGGAAGCAGCCTTCCACAGCTCGTTGTATTCTCGCCATATTCAGGCGGTACTACATGGCGTTTCCGAGCGACTTGGATTATCAAAGCCTAGTGAACTCTTTGAGGCCTACGCTTCCCAAATTGCGCTATCAATTCGACAGAACTTCCTCGACATCCTGCGATTGCCACCGAAGATACTTGGGTATGAGAATAGAAGAGAATGTGCGGAGGCAGCATTTCGCTTATTTACACCTACCAACTTGATGGAGGGTGGGGGAAGCCAAGAAGCAATTGCGTACGGTCAACAGTTATTTCTTAACCACTGTTCTGCTACCCAAAAGACCACTGCTGACGGTCTTCGCGCCTGCATTGGAGACCTCATTGGTTTACAGCTCGTTTCATTCATCGACAAGGCCCACGTTAGCAACTCCACGCTCGTGACTCGCCTTGAGGATCTTTTCCGTGCCAAAGGCATCGATCTTCATCCTCTGGGAGGTTTCATGCAGTGCGTACGACACAACGCAGCAAACATCGCGGCTTCTGTCATCCGCTCCCTTGGTGATCAAGATTTTTCGGATGATGGCGCAATTGTTGAGGGTCTACGTGCTCACGGCCTCCGAGAAGCTGCTCGGACATTCATGTCGCTGAATAAATATCGCCGCTTGAGCGACTTCAGATTTCATCCCCCAAACCTACCTCGCTTTGGCACTAGCACTGTCTTGCAGTCTTTGCAGTGGTGCACCTCTGTAGCAGTCTCGGAACATGTCACTGCCATGGCGTACCATGTCCTTCACCAGATTTTCGCCGAGTTACACTCCACCCCGTTCGTCAACGAACAACTTCGCTTGCTGAATGGCATCAGTCTCTTGGTCGCTGTTCTGGGCGAAAAGTTCAAGGATCCTACATTGCTCCACACCTTCATCCAAAAGTCTTCATCGTTGCTAGCGCAAGCAGATCTTATCCGCGCCGCCCAATCGTATATGGAGTGGGGTTTCTCCGTCTATCAATCAGAGGCTCAACTTGACCAACGTTTTCCCGACATCTTGATCCGTGTTTGCGGTCTGTTGGACGATGACCGTGCCACTTCAACTGCAGCCAGTGCACCGAAACGGGACCAAGAGCTCTCGCTGTGGATCGACGAGCGAGCACTGGTGCTTTGCAGCAATTCGAAGACCAAAGCACAAGTTCTAAAAGCTCTGCCAGCGTGGTCCCATCAGCCCTCATCCGGCCTCCTCTCCGTCGTCGAGGATATTACTTCCGACAGCCTGTCCGCCACTCTCAGCAACCATCGTATAACCTCAAACAAGTTCCGGATTGTACGAAGACTACTTGAGCTGGCTGGGCAACACACGTACAGCAAATCCCAGTTTGCCATGACAGATTTCTGGCGTCTCAAGGATTACATTCCCCCGAGGGCCTATCTACAACGGGACGATATCGATGCATTCGCCTCCCTGCTCGTTGCCAACACCGGTGGTATCTATGGTTTTGGTAGCGAACACCCCCTCCCCCAGACTTTGCGCGCTAGACACCAAAGGAGTTTCCGCCATCAGGGAGAGGCACAAGTTAACCCTTCTCCTCACTGGTCTATCATACAAACTTTACTCGCCATGCTTGATGGGACTAATCCTTCGGAGGTCTATCTTGTCTATCTGACTCTCAAATCACTGATTTCCGCATCGTCCGAGGAGGCTCTAGCTTTCTATCTTTGGTCTGCAGAATATCTAGCCCCGCTTGGATTCTTCCAACAGTTCTCGGTGGCATTGTCTAATCGCCCTACACGCAACATTACCGAGCTCGGCACCATTCCACACCCGCCTACTGATTTTGCTCGATGGATTTGTTCTCTTTCAACACTTCTGAACGACGTACTGAACTCTTCCGACAAGTTCTATGCGCAGCTTACTCCGCTTATCGCGAACAACATCCAGTTCGCGGAAGAAATACTTCCCATCCTTGTTCACACCCTGCTTTCAAAGGAGCTCTCGCAAGGTGCACCCTCAGCCGCATCCACGAGGAAGGATCTTTCGGACTATTTCACTGCTATACTGGCTGCGGAGGACCCGAGTCGGTCTTGCATGCGTGCTGTAGTCGACGTCATTCTTCACCTGCGTAACTTCCGTCCTGTTGGCTCCGACGACTGGCTAGCACATGATAAGTGGTTGGATGTCAACTTCCGTCTCCTAGCGAAGAGTGCAGTTGGCTGCGGATCGTATACAACCGCGCTACTGTTTCTAGAGCTTGCATTCGAGTATGGGCAACTCAACAAGGAGTCCCCCGATGGTATTGAGCATCTGCTGTTCGAGATATACGGGCATATCGATGAACCTGACGGCTTTTATGGCATCAAGACCACTGACCTCCACCATTTCTTAATCAAACGTTTCCATCATGAACACCAATGGGACAAGGCGTTCCGCTTCCATGGCGCAGCGATTGAGGCTGGCAGTCGCGAGTCGATCGATGCAGACGGCCTCCTCCAATCTTTCCATGCGTTCGGTTTCGACAGCCTCGCCATTGGTACTCTTCAGGACTCGCAGAAAGGATTCCGGTCAGACGATGCTTCATCGACCATGTCTTATCAACTTGGATGGCGCACTGAGACCTGGGATTTGCCCGATACTGGAGACTTTCAAGATTCGAACATTGCCCTTTACCGCGCTCTCCGTTCCATTTACCGCGAAAGGGATCCACACGTAATCGGCGCTACTATCCAATCTGCCCTATGTGATGCCATGGAACGCTTACGAGCCCTGGGGAATGAAGACATCACGGAGATCCGAGAGATAACACGGAATATTATGTGTCTCGATCAACTCACGCAATGGAGACGAGGGCCCGTTCAAGACCACCTCAGCCACAAGTCTCCAGACATCCGGTTGATGACGCAGCTGGTTGACATTGATCCCGAGTTTGAGCGAGTATTCAACGTCGATTGGTTAATCACATGCTCACAGTCAAGTTCAGATTCAGCAGTCTCGAACGAATACTGGCGACTAGGGTGTCCTTGATCCGCTCTGTCAGGAGAAAGGAAGAACGCGAGCGGATCGGGGACATGATAACACCGTTCAATAATAGTCTACTGGAACTCGAAAAGCGCTGCCTTGTTCGCCTTTCCGTGGCGGCACGAGAATCGAACAAACTTCAAGTGGCATTGAATTCAATCGTGAAGGCCCGACGTCTTGAGGGCATATCCACGCATGAAGTGTCTCAGGAGTTTGCCCACGTCCTTTGGCTTCAAAACGAGCAAAAGTTGGCCGTTCAGTTCCTGAAGGATCTTCTGTTTCGACAGGACCAAACCACTTCAAGTGACCCTGAGCTGGTCATCGAGCGAGCACTCTCGATGGCGCATTTGGTGGGTGTTCTGCCACGACCATGTTAGCGTTCCGTAACGTTATATCATACGTCAGGGATCCTGGATTTCTGAAGCGTGTTTGGAAAAGCCAATGGATATCAAGCACAAATACTTTGATGCAGCAACAGCACTTGCAACGGAGGTGGAAAAACAAATGGACACTCGCGGAAATGCATGTGCTAGTGTCTTCCACAAGTGTGCACTCTTTGCCGAACATCAATACCATGCCATCATCAAGTCACCGGATGCCGTGCGGTGGAAGACGTACATGGATCGCAAGAGTCAAGAAATTAAACAGAGAGAAAGCCAACTCTTTCGAACTCCACCAGGTTCAAACGAGTACTACGCCCTCCATGAGGACCAGAAGAAGGCCAAGGCTGTTCTAGCCGAGGATCAAGAGGCTTATGAACAACATAATGGGGCACTAGTCACGTTCCTTGACCTTGCCATCAACATGTATTCACGCTGCCTCGCCGCCTCAGACACGTTCGATGACGACGTGCCTATCCGCTTTTGCTCTCTTTGGTTTGCGAATTTCGAGGATCTGAGACTTTATGATACACTAAACAAGGCGGTCGCTCGGATACCCTCGAGGAAATTTGTTTTCCTGTCTCATCAGCTTTCTGCTCGTATTTCTCAGCCTCCACAAGGCGAATTGCCAACCAGCCAACAAATACTTCAAGGACTTGTCATCCGAATGTGTCAAGAACACCCCTTCCATAGCCTGTACCAAGTCTACTGCATACGACCCGAGAGGTCTGGGCAGTCATCAAGCAGAAGATTGTCCAGTCGTCACGAGCCAACATTGTCGCAAGCTCAAGTTGATCGTTCCAGCGCCGCATCTGACATCTTTAACCAACTGCTAAACGATCCATGCCATTCCACTCGTATTAAGGCGATCGAGCAGGTGTGTGATGCATCTATCGAGTGGGCCAAATACCCTGTCAAAGACAACCGTGCTATCAAGAAAGTCAAGGGTGTGTTGCATATACCGGACAACATGGCGATTCTACGGCTTCGCGACATGCAGGTACCTGTCGTCACGTCCCACCCAGCTATTGATGCCACCTTGAAGTATGCCCACTGTGTCTGGATCAGCCACTACGACCCAACTTTTAAGACAGCTGGAGGTGTCAACCTTCCAAAGATCAGCACCTGTTATGGTTCCAACGGTGTGAAGTACAAGGAGTTGGTGAGTAGTCGGCGAACGCGAATTTTGTCGCAAGTAAGCTGATTAGGTCCTCAAGTTCAAAGGCGGGAATGACGATCTCCGACAAGATGCCGTCATGGAACAAGTCTTTGACTTGGTCAATGTCGTCCTTGGGTGTGACAGGGAGACTAAAAAGCGCGATTTGAAAGTTCGCGGGTATACTGTCTTGCCTCTTGCAGCCCAAGCCGGAGTCCTGGAATTTGTTGGCAACACGGTTCCACTCCAGGTATGGCTAGGGATAGCACATCCAAGGCGAGTAAACGCGATAAATCTGCCATGATTGTGTTGACACTTTTCCTCCCCAAGGTATCGTCCCAATGACACCAAACACAACGACATCCTCACTATTCTCAAACAAGCCCGAGAGCGTCACCAAGGCAGGCCGGATGCGATGGTTGCACAATTCAAAGAGATCTGTGACAAGACAGCGCCTGTCATGAGGCACTACTTCACCGAGAAGCACAAATCGCCCATCGCCTGGTTTGCGATGCGACTGAACTACATACGGAGCGTCGCGACCACGTCGATCGTGGGCCATGTTTTGGGTCTAGGGGACCGACACGTATCCAACATACTGATGGACAATGGGACAGGAGAGGTCGTGCACATTGATCTAGGGATTGCCTTTGACCAAGTAAGAATCGCTCTGTAACTCGATCACCCTGTCATCTCACGTGCATCGGTCCCAGGGAAAGTCATTGCGTGTCCCAGAACGCGTCCCGTTCCGAATGACGCGCGACATGGTGGACGGCATGGGATATTCAGGTACCCAGGGCGTCTTCCAGCGATGTGCGGAAGAAACCCTGCGTGTTCTCCGCGAGCGGTCGGATGTCATCATGACTGTGCTCGAAGTCTTCAAGCACGATCCTCTCCATTCCTGGTTCGTCCATCTTTTCGCCCTTTGTTTTGCAAGGCTCGTTGATATCACGACCCCCACAGGACTGCGAGCGAACTCAAGATCAAAAAGATTCAAGACAGCACTAACGAGCCCGTCGGACGTGTCTCTAGGGAAAA
Organism: Tylopilus subfusipes; assembly: GCA_038091275.1. Classification (NCBI taxonomy): domain Eukaryota; kingdom Fungi; phylum Basidiomycota; class Agaricomycetes; order Boletales; family Boletaceae; genus Tylopilus; species Tylopilus subfusipes. The sequence goes on from JBBPOB010000060.1 coordinate 15,495, forward strand.
TTCACGGTTCGGGCTCGGTCACGACGTCGCGGCGGGCGGCGCGCCCGTCAACGAAGCAGCGGACCGTGCACTCAACTCTGTGGCTCGCAAATTGGACAAGTCGCTCAGCGTTGAGTACACGGTCAACGAGCTCATTGCGGAGGCGACGGACATTGTCAACCTGGCGACCATCTATCAAGGTACGTCCATAAGGCACAGATCCCTCGTATCGCCGCTCTCTCTGATTAAAGAACACGGGTCTAGGTTGGAGCCCTGATTATTAGAATAGAGTTTGTCGGATCATGATTTGCACAGTTTTGTATCGCTAGCCAGGCCGAATTGCCATCCTTCTACTGCTACTGAATTACATTCATGTCGATTTACTTAAATTGCACGTCCAAAATGCATTCATCGCACATTTCGGGGACCAGTCTATTAGAGTCACATGAAAACAGCTCGGCGGAGACCAGCACGTAAAAAGGTATTACAAAGTCGAGGATATAAAGTGGGGCAAAAAAACCCCGGGGATAAGGCATAGGAGGATACAGGCGCAACTCCAGACTCTTTCGGAATGCAGACATCTCGGGGAAGAAAAAGAATGGAACGAATGCAAAGTGTGACAGTTAAATGCAAAAAGTGGAAGCGTGCAACATCACAAAGTAGATATCGTCCATGCCGCCAGTCGGTCGGTCACTTGGATTTTGCGATTTCACGAGCGGCCTTGATCAGCGGAGACAAGGTGCGGAGGGGCTCGCAAAGTTTGAAAAAGGGGTGCTGAACCGAGTTGAGAACGGAACGACGGAGTGTCTGGGAAAAGAACTTACTTCGAGCAACTGGGACGCAGTGGGTCGTTTTTCGGCGTCGACCTCCAACGTCTTCGCCAAATAGTCCTTGAATACCGGAGACAATGCCTCTGGGTTCGCTATCGTGGGCGTGCCATTCGTCGCAATGAGATACAAGGCTTTCAGTGGGTTTTGGTTGAGGTACGGAGGTTCACCCTCGATCATCTCTGGCGACGGAATGAGGGGGCCAAAGGATGGAATAAATCGCATAACTTGCCTATGGCCATGATTCCTAGACTCCATATATCTACCTTTGGACCATACTCTTTACGAGTAACGACTTCTGGTGCCATCCAGTACGGGGTACCGACCATGGTGGTACGTTTTGCGTTGTTCGGATCCGATATTTGGGCACAGAAACCAAAATCGGCTGGACGAGGTATACGCGTTAGTCGCGACCGCGCGCATGCGATCCAAATTACTCACTCAGTTTGATGTCGCCGTTCATGCTGAGTAACACATTGTCACTCTTGATATCGCGATGAATGACGCCATGTCTGTGCAAGTGTTCAAGACCTTGGGCTGTTTCCCTGGATACAGCTGCTATTTGTCCTTCGGTCATTAAATTGGCCGTCACGACATCCGTTAGCGAGCCTCCTTCCATGTACTCCATGACTACCCAAAGGTCGTTCTTGTGCAGGAACGAATCGATATAGTTGACGATGTTGGGATGTCTCGAGGCTCGCATGACGAGAATTTCATTGATGATCAAATCTTTCTTGGGTTGCTTGTCGAGATCCATTTGCTTGATCGCGACGGACAGGTTAGTCCCGACTTGATAAGCAGTGTACACGCCGCCAGAAGCGCTGAGATGAAGCATCGTCGATGAACTGCCATGGAGAAAAAGGCAAATAACTCACCCCTGGCCAATCTTTACCAAATTCCGATAGAGCTTTGTGGGGTCGGCGTCGGTGCATATTTGTTGCAGCCGGCGGATGATGTCGTCGGTACTCTCCTTGTCTTTTTTCTCCCTGCGCCTCGGTGTAGCCACGCCGACGGTCTTTGCCAGGCTGGCAGCGGCTGGGCTGGGCTGCTGTGTTTGGTGTACTACCCTCGGGTCTTTATCCCTTGCGGTTTGAGCGCCTTTAAGTGTGATATCAGATCGAGATGATCGAGAAGAGTGCTTAGAAGGTGGCTTTGGCGCACCGGTTTGGAGAGGTGCCTGCGTGGCACCAACGCTGGGGGGACGCCTGGTTCGAGTGGTGGTGTTTGCACGACCCAGGTCTTGGAGCTTGCTCGTGCGAACTGGGGTGCGCTGGGAGGTGGAGCGATCAAGAGAAGGCACGGCCGTGGTAGGTGGTGCTGGTGCTGGACGGTAAGAGCCAGGGGAAGGCGCAGAAGGGGTCGCTGTGGACGTGACGATGGGGGACGGCAGCGATTTCTTTGGGGGCGGGGGGGCAGGACGCTAGAGGGAAAAGGATGAGCGAGAATGGTTTGGAAGAGAGGATGTTGCGCACGGAATTCTGCAAGGAAGGATCGGCGAGGACCTTTTGACCTCCGATGTAGGGGGTGGTTTCGACTGCGCCCATCTTGTCCCAGACGTCGCCGTGACCTTCCTGATAGAACTTGACGATGTCCATCACGGCCTGGGGGTTCTTTTCCTGCTCTGATCTGGAGATGCCGCTCTCCTGGAGGAGCTGTTGCCATTCTTTAGGCAAGCCTGTGAACTCGCCGGTGGAGGAATTGAAGCCGACATGGGTGAGATGGACAGGGTCGAAAGGGGTGCTGATCTCTGGGCGCTTTGAGGTGTTGAGAAAGTCGGACATGAAGCCCAACATGCCCTTCTTTGACTTGGTGGCGAGTGTGCCGCTGCGGGACCTTGTTCCGGGCGCGATCATTGTGGACGATGCGGTCGCGAGGGCATCGCCGGAGAAGGCGGAGGGGAGAGAGTCGGGGGGGTCGGGGGAGAACGGGATGTCGGGAGGGGAGACTGGGACGGAGAGGCGTCTGGTTGCGAGGGGGGTGTTGGCGGGGAAGAGGTCGTTGAGGGTGGCGGTATTAGCGCGGGAGGGGCGTGGTGGCGGGGAGGTCATGGTGGGCGATTTGGTGTGGAGGGATGATGCTGCAAAGGGGTCGTGGTCTACACGAGATGCGGGCGGTGTCGATGACGAGAGAGTGTGCTTACGGGTGCGCGGGGGCTGTTTCTGGAGGGAGTTGCGCACTCTGGGGGGCGAGTCCACGGGCGTCCTTGACCTGAAGGAGGGGGGCGGAGGGGGCGGAGGGGGAGCCTGTCTGGTTGGGAGGAACGGCGCGGGGTCGTGGTGGCTGGCGGCGGTGGTGAAGGCGCTCAAGTTTGCGTTTCTGAGGAGGTCCGAGTACTCCTGGATGGACTCGCGCGACGGACGATGGTACTCGATCGTGATTTTCGACTGTCGCTTGGTGGCAGGCTGGATGGCCATGGCGAGAAGCTGGAGCTTGGGAACCCAGAGGGAAAAAAAACCCGGGCAGGCAACCAATTATATGCGTATCCATGGCCTTCCACATGCGACGTCGACCCCTCTTCCTCGGTTTCGACCTCTCCACCCAGCAGCTCAAGGCCATCCTCGTCGACGTCCACGCAGCCGTCCTGCACGAGTCTGCCGTCCGTTTCGACAGGGACCTCCCCGCCTACGGAACCACCAGCGGCGCCATCCGCGGTCCCGCCGAGGGCGAGGTCACCTCCCCTGTGCGCATGTGGCTCGAGGCCATCGACCTCGTCCTGCAGCGCGTCGAGCAGGCCGGCGTCGACCTAGGCGCCGTCGCAGCCATCTCCGGTGCTGCCCAGGTGAGCTCTCCCTCACGCCGCGTCGGCCCGACTCCCCGTCCGACCTGCCAAATATAGCAACACGGCTCTGTCTACTGGTCCGGACACGCCGCGGCTGCCCTGGCCGAGATGGACCCCGGCAGACCGTTGGCCGATCTGGCACCCCACGCCTTTGCTCTCCTCAATTCCCCGATTTGGCAAGACTCTTCCACGACCACCGACTGCACCGACCTCGAACGCGTCGCCGGTGGTCCGCAGGTCCTCGCCGATCTCACCGGCTCCCGCGCCTACGAGCGCTTCACCGGCCCTCAGATCGCCCGCGTACGCTCTCTCTCCTCGTCCCCCCCCTCACCCTCATCTCCACGCAGATCCGCAGGTTGAATCCAGACGCCTACCGCCGCACCGCCCGCATCTCCTTGGTGTCGTCCTTCATTCCGTCTCTCTTCCTCGGTCATGTCGCCCCAATCGAGATATCCGACGCCAGCGGCATGAATCTCATGAACGTGCTCACCTGCAAGTGGGACGACGCTCTGCTCCACGCCTGCGGTGGTCCCGATCTCCGCTCAAAGATCGGCCCAGGACCCGTCCCCGGCGGTACCGTCCTCGGAAACATCTCCAATTGGTGGGTCGCCAGATGGCGTTTCAGCCCCGGCACGTTTCCGTCTCCTAACGATTGGCCCGTCCTCATCATACCCCCCAGACTGCATCATCGCCCCCTTCACTGGCGACAACTCGGCCACCGTCGTTGCACTCTCCGCACCCGGCGATGCTCTTCTCTCCCTTGGCACTTCCACCACTCTCTTGCTCTCCATACCTCCTGCAGACACTCCCCCAAAGCGTTTCACCACATCCCACCTTCTCTCCCATCCAACCACCGCCGGTGCACAGATCGCCATGCTCTGCTACAAAAACGGCGCTCTCGCCAGAGAACACCTCCGTGACAGAGAGGCTTACCGTGACTGGGAGACATACAACCACCTCATCGAAAACACGCCCCCCGGGAATAACGCCTACATGGGCTTTTACTTTCCTCTTCCAGAGATCATCCCCCCCAACGTTCTTGGCGAGTTCCTGTTCACGACGAAAGGCGGTCACCCTACCCGTGTAGACACTATACCCTCGCAGGCGCACCCTCGGGCAATCCTCGAGTCTCAATTCCTGTCCATCAAGTCCCGCATAGCTGCCATTCTCCCGCCCAACTCGCCCCCCCTCCAGAGAATGATCGTCACTGGAGGGTCCTCTGCAAACCAGACTATCCGACAGCTTGCGGCAGATCTATTCGGTATTCGTGTCTATGTTGCAGAGTCAAAGGAGGCTGCTGGGACCGGTGGTGCCATTCTCGCAAAGTTTGCCTGGTGGAAGCAGCGAAACGGGGGTTCGGGAACGTTCGAGGAAATGAACTCCGGAGACGTCGAGCGCATGCGACTCGTCGCTGAGCCCAGGGGCGAGGTGACAAAGATGTATGACCAGCTTGTAGATGTCTATCGCGCGTGCGAAGCAGTGGTGGTTGATCTGTGTCGAAAGGAGTGAACGATCCACGCAGAGAGTTCTGTATATATAGCTAACTTGAACCGGGTACACTTGGCTCTTTCCGAGTAAGAAAGTGCTAAATGAGTTATCTTGGTTTGTTTTCGACACGGAGATGCAGAGATCACCTGTTCAGCTGTCTTCGACCGCCCCAGGTATGCTCCAGTCTGCTCAGTGTGATCCGCGTCCGAGTCTCATCCTTCAAAGCTGCGTCCAAGGAACATGTCCACGGCGCAAGACACGCCCTCCGCGACCAGGAGGGCCTCCCTCGAGGAACTGGGCTCACCTCAGCCATCCAAACGGCGGAGATTCGAACAAAATCACCCCGAAACCACCCACAAGGACGACGCCCCACCTGAACCCAGCACGCGCGAAAAACACCCCGGAAAGCGGGACGCCGCCGGCTGGGCGAAATCGCGCAAAGGAAAGGAGAAACAGACCAAGAACGCCGGTCGGCGTTGTGGGCCCCGACATACCGGCCCCTCACCCAAGAACGGGGACGACGAGGGACCGAGGCCGCCGAGGCTGCCGAAACGCATGACGGCGTTGCTCCTCGGGTTCTGCGGGTCCGGATGCAGTGGCATGCAAATGTGCGTACGATGCTCCATCTTTTCGTTGTGTAGAATGGTCTCGCTGAAATATCTTTCATGTCCGACTCAAGTCAACCGAATGCCAGGACGATCGAGGGCGTCTTGTTTGATGCACTCGTTCGCGCGGGTGCCGTGTCCAAAGACAATGCTGACGATCCCACCAAAGTGCTTCACCGTCCACGCCCGTTGGTTGGGTAAACTGAGTGCGGTTAACAGGTCAATCTCGGACGCGCCGCTCGAACAGACGCAGGCGTGCATGCTGCAGGCAACGTCGTGTCCATGAAGCTGATCGTCAACATTCCTGGCGTCCAGGACTGGGTTGCTCGTATCAATGAAGAGCTCCCGCCCGAAATACGCGTATGGGGAAAAGTAAGTACGTGGTCTCGCGGGTCGAGTCTCCCGGTAACGTCCTCTCCCCCCCCAAAAAAAAAAGGTTCGCGTGCAGGGCGGGTTCAATGCACGACTGTGCGACTCTTCTTTCTCGAACTCGTACATGCGTCATGGTGATCACTGCCAACAGATCCTGCGATAGCCGCAAGTATACTTACTTCTTCCCTTCCTATCTGTTAATTCCACCCAAACCGAACTCGGCCTTTGCACGTGGGCACCAGGCCACCACTACTTCAGGGGCCCCGTCTAGTGATGCCCTGCAGCATCCCTTTTGGGACTTCCCAGGTGCCGATTCTTCCAGCCCGGAAGAAGACCTCACTCGGAAGCGACAATGGAGGGTCAGCGCAAACGATGTCGACAAGCTGCGGGCCGCTGCCAGAAAGTTTGAGGGCACCCACAACTTTCACAACTTTACAGTCGGTCGTGAATTTTCAGATCGTAGCAATCAACGCAACATGATTCAGATTCAAGTAGGGTTCTCTCGGGATCATGGAATTTTTCTCAGCCCGATTGTCAAACGACAGATTGCCGACCCCGCGGTGTACGGTAGCACGGAATGGATCAGCGTGCTCTTCCATGGCCAAAGTTTTATGCTACACCAGGTATGTCTGCCAGTGTGACCCGCGAACCCCCAGACCATGTATTCAAACCAATACCCAGATCGTAAGTCTTGTTGACGTCATCATGACCGTCATCTAATCGTGGGCACGAAAAGCGTAAAATGATGTCCGCACTCGTGCTATCTTGTCGGACAGGAACTCCTGCCGAAATAATCGACGAGGTAACGTCTCATCGTTATCCGGGATATCTATCCATCTCACTGAACGATCCCGAAAGCTCTACGGTCCCCGAATGGTCCTGGTACCCAAAATACCCGCATTGGGCCTGCTTCTTGAGTACCCCATCTTCGATTCCTACAACCTAAAGGTGACAACGGCCAACGAACGGGAAAAGTACGACGATTCCCACGTCGACTTTCGTCCGCCGATCGACTTTGAGCAATACCACGCAACGATCGACGCGTTCAAGCAAAAGTTTATTTACGAAGAGATGCGTGCGACAGAGGACCGATATGGCATGTACGTGCCTTTTTTTCTCTGGGTGGCAACGCGATAGGATGGATTGATTGACGAGGTGCTTAGATTCGATGCTTGGATTCGATACGTGGACGATTACCAAGGCAACGATTTACTGTACTTGAACCCGAGGGGCATCATTCCTACAGTAGTGGTCATCAAGAAAGACGTCAAGAGGAGACCAAAGCCATTCAAGGAGAGCAAGCGGTTTGATGTGATCAACATCAAACAACTCAAGGACGCTCCACCACTGGAGGAGAGCGGATCAGAAGAAGAGAACATTGGCAAACCTGCACTGGAAGACATGGAAGGATAGGCATCAGGATAGTTTGACACCACAAGTCGGGGGAGTCCGGACAGTGATAGACTATTCGCTACGATATCGTCCCCAAAAGATACAGTACATGGTCCATCTAGCATCACGACTGGAACTTGCGCATCGTTTGAATTTCGTCGAGGAGTGCTTGCAACCGGTCATCGTCGATCTTGACGAGGCTGGCACACGAGAGCAGAGCAAATTGAGTCATGTCCGCTTGCACACGGGGTCGTGAAACGCACCTTGGGACGATGCTCTTGGCCTCTTCTGCGGTTGCGGGGCAGAGATTGGCGATCTGAGCCGTCTCGAACTGCGTCAGCGCTGGCTCGCGCCGCAGCGTCCTAGTGCACGCGCCAACGCCCGTCACGTCAGCACCACGCGCGCAAAGTCGCTCGCTATGAAGAAACGTACTCGCGAACGGCGCTCGCCGAGTCGGTCGTGCTGAACTTGGCAAACGTCTTGACATACTCGAGCGTCTTGTTGTAGACGCTGTGTCATCCAGGATCCACGATGGGATGAACAGGCTCAGAGTCTCGAACGACGACGGTACGTACGCAGTATCGGGCGCATCCTTGTCTCTGTTCTCGAGGAGGTACTTGACCTCGGAGATGAGCAAACAACCCGCGTTGTTGAATTCTGCAGCGGGACGGCGTCTGAAACGATCGGAAACAGGAGCTCGAGGACACGCACCAGCGCCGAGTTTCAAGGCGGAAGCATCCTCCTCTTCTGCATGTGTCCTGTGGCGCAGGCGAGTGGTCATGGGTGTTGTTTGGCAACAGCCTCTGAAACAAACACACGCTATTACACCTCGAAAAACGTGTTTATTATATGTTTTACAGACATTTTATGTTATATATCTAGTCGTAACAGAGACAGTTCAATCCTCGCGTGCTACAAACCACAAAAGAAACAGCGTTGGACCGTCGACTTGGCGTAAAACGTCTCTACCGTACGCGACGCTGTTTCATGTCAAACACGACGTTTCAACGTTTCGCAGTTACACCGCAACAACCGAATTTCTTACCCAAGTCTATCAAGTAACCAATGCCACAGGAGCGGCACCATTGGCTACGTTCATGGCGCCCTCATCATCCTTGTCTTCGTCCGAGAGCAAGGCAACCTTGTCGACCAGAATCGCGTTCGCGACAACCTCTCCGCGCAATCTCTCCTTGTCCTTGTCAACTCTGTCCTGGGAAATCGGGCTGCGGTTCGGCGCCGTACCACCGGCCTTCCAGGCACCTTTGAGACCGACATTCTCGCTGGAACCCTTCGTGGACGGCCGCTCGAGTGTGCCCTCAGACTCGTCCGCTTTGCTGGTCGAGTTGGCAGCTGTGGCACCCACAGTGGGACCAGAGCGACTTACAAGAACATTGCCCGACGCGTTATTTCCTGGTAAGAGTATGGAGCGAGTGGATGTCGAGTTGTTCCATACTCCCGTTACCAGTACGCGTTTCTCTGCCGCAGCGTTTACTGTGAGCGGCGGGAAGTCCGTCGACTGAAGTGGAGGTTGTGCTTGTTGTACCCGCTGTCCACTGTTGCGGGCGGGTGACATATTTCGAGAGTTTGCGGAATGATCGTGATGCCGATGCGTCGAATGCAAAGTAGGCTGGGGCTTAAGACCGACGGCCCAATCAGGCCGCGCAGGAAGAGGGTGCTGTGATGATGTCGATGTGTGCGTTCTCCGTGAGGACGTGGAAGATGCCTATAAATTCGCGTCAGTCTAGTCGCCATAAAATAGACCGAGGATAAATGATAGGATGAACCGTGAGGGACAACTCACGGCTGGGGACGACGCCTCGTCACTAGCTGGTGTCCTAGCACCACCATTTCCATTCGAGTTTCCAGGATGTCTTCTTACCGTTAAGCTCAAACGCGGTCCTACGACGTCACCACCACCTCCAGGTCTGCCTGAATTGCCATTTACTCCGAAACCACCCATACCTATCCCAGGACCATAACTCCACGCGCTGCGGGCGGGCGGAGCACCTCTGGGCTTAGGTGCAACCGTGGGAGATGATTGTTGAACAATAACCCCTGGGAACGGGCGGTTGGCGGCATATGGGTCGTGTGCACCATTGTATTCAGGAGGGTAGTGCGCTTGGTTCTGAACTGGAGAAGAAGACGGTTGCACGGGATGCATCGGAGGGGAAGGATAGTAAGGCATTGGGTAGGGTCCGTAGGGGGGGACGGGTGGCGTGTAAGTTGAATACTGGGAAGCAGGCGGTGCAAAGGGAGGGCTAGGGGCGGGGATGGGTCGGTGCTGGGTAGGGTGAGTGGGAGGTGATGAATGCCATGGATAAGGGACGTAAACCCCCTGAGATTGAGGTGGTGGTTGTGGGTAAACGTCAGCCTGACTGCGAGGACTGCCAGTGTCTGCGTTCTGAACGGAGGTCTGAGGATGTGGGTAGGGGTATGGTGCATAGTAATGATAGGGAGGGACGTAATTCGGCGTAGGGGGGACTGGTTGTGGGTATGCATACATGTATGGGTTACCGTAGCCAGGTGCTTGAACCGGAGCCTGGGATAAGTCGTAAGGCACAGTAGTTGGCGAGGGCTCGTACAACGTGGGGTATTTGAAAGATGACGGAGAGGGTGCTCTCGAACCGCGAGGACTATTCGACCCATTGAAGCTTGGTCCAGTCGAGCGGAGACTTCTCGAAGAGCCATTGGAACGGCGACCATCCTTTTTGTCCCGGACGAGTGGCCCGGACCATTCGCTCTCTGTTGTCGGTGAGCTTACCGAGTCGTCGATATCGCCCATGCTGCTAATATCACCCGCGCTTGTCACCGAACCTGATGTGAGACTAACAGTAGAAGAGCTAGCGCTGAGATCCTTTTCCTTTCCTCTTTCCTTCTCGTCAAAGCCCATGAATATCCTGGAACGAGCCTCGTTATAAGCAGCTTCTCGTTCTGCAATCGTTTTGTGCTTCTTGCTGCTACCTGTGGCGTTGCTTCGCCCACCGAGGCTTCCAGACTCTGACGGTTCTGGATCCGAGAGCTCGGCATCTTCACCGGCCACCGAGCCGGCTTGGGAATGAGGTTTGGGGCGTTGGCGGTCAGCAGGGGATCGACGCATGATTTTAAAGGTGGGCTGCGTGGGCGACTGGGCGGGGACAAGCTCTGCGATACGGCGAGCAGGTCTAAGAAAACGAGGTGTGAATGAGACCGCAGGATAGCATTGCGGACCACTCACATGCTGCTCTCTGGAGTGAGTAGTACGCTGATAACTTTAGTGACAGGATCTGTATCTGGCGCCAGCTTGTAATAGGTAGAGCATCTGTGCACGAGCAGCCTTTGATAAGATGTGTTTGGCATCAGATCAATGCGAGGCCTGCGGAATTAATGTGGTCAGCGAATGCATTGAGAACGCCCAGACAGACATGGCGCGCGTTATGGTAGAGCTAGAGCAAGAAAAGGAGGGGAAACAAACCTGTGATCGTTGATTAAACGCTCCATCTGCTCGCCGAGCTTTAGGATGTATATCCTATCTTTGCTTTTCAGGGCCTCGACGATTTGAGGATCGACTTCGAGGAAAGCGCTGGCGTTGGCGCTACCAGTGGAGTCGGAATCAGGCAAGGGCTCTGGGCCAGAGCAGGAGGGGGAGTGGACGCTGGCTGGGTCGAGCGGAGACGAGGTGGGGGGGAAGTGGAGGTCTGTGGTGGCGGTCATGGGGAGAGAGGTGGTGGCGAGGGACGGGGAAGAGAACATGTTGGCTGGATGAGGTGAGGATGCGGGCTGATTCGAGCAGCCAGGGAGGAGCCAGAGAGCTTGTCGTGTCTAGCGATGCATCCGTACGAGTAGGTCTAGGGGGAAGACGATCAAGGCTCGCTCTCTCTTCCCCCCCCCTCCTCTCGTGGGAAGACTCCCCTTTGACTGGGCAGTGCAGCATTACATTCATTTCTACCATAAATATATACACGATCAGTGCGATAGTCCCTCCCTCGTCGACGGGCAGACGACCCGGTATATGTCGAACCCGAGGCTGCGTGGACGACATCAGCAACGTCACCCGCTCCCAGATCCACCACGCACCAGAAAACAAAGATGCAGCAGCCGTACACCGCTAGCGCGAGTGCACTCCTGTTCAGCAGCCGGCTCACACTCGGATCATCCTTGGACAGCTGCGGAAGACGTCAGGGCCGTTCCGGCAAGGAACACACCTCATGGGAATATTCATCTCACCTTCCAGAAGAACAATCCGGGAAGGATAAAAGACACCGTCGTCGACCCGGTCGACCCAACGAATGACAGAACTGGTCATATCAACGAATCAGTGCAAAGACAGCCGAAGCACTCCCAGATGTCTTACCCAACTGCAAGTCGTCCATGTTGTACGCAACCAGGAAGCCGAACAAGAGAATGGCTCCAGTGAGAAGTGCATGCTTCAACATCGGCATCTCTCCACCTGCGTGCTCATCCAACTCTTCTTCGTCTTCTCCTAATCTTCGCTTGATGAGCGCTCCTCCGTCAAAAATCTTGTCTAAGCAGTTGCGGCATGGCTGCACCTGAAGGGGATAGGAGAACGTGATGAGGATAACGATGGCGAGTTGACCAATTGCAATGAACAACGAGGTGGAAGGGTACATCTCAATGATGTTTGCGCCAACCTAATACATGTTTAGCGAAAACGGTTGCGAAAACGGATCGTTCACTGACATTAGAACCAAATGTCAAGTACCCAAATAGCGCAATGGTCTCATAGATGATCATAGTCCCACCGATGGACGTGCTAATGACTGTGTCGAGGCGCCGTTGAGTGTTGTTCCGCAGCTCATTGTAAATCGGGAATATCTAAATCGTCATCAACACGGTGCCAAAATCCAAAAAAAAAAAAAAGCCTTACGTTCTGTCCGCACGTAAATGCAAACACTTGCACAGGGAGCGTGCTCACAAGATTGGGCGTGAAGTGAATCCAATGGACTTCGCCCACTGGCGAAGCACCCTCTAGGGGCTTGTAGTAACACGTGACGACAATGATGACCAGGTATACTGTCAAAAGCTGGGGTCAATCCTGATCAATGAATCAACGGCGTGACCCACCAACGGAAAAGATTGCAACGTAGCTGGTGTATCTAAGGCTGTCTAGCTTGCGAAGGAACGAAAGGGGTGCAAGTAGCAACATGACGAGTGTAATCCAGGTGCGACCAGACATGGCCCATTCTGGTGGGTTTACGTCTGGTGAGGTCAAGTCGTGGAATAGTGATACGACGACTTTGGGTATCAGCGACTTGATAATGATGAGATAGCTGTGAAAGACAGACATGTCAGTGTTCCCTCGTGTTCGTTCTCGTTCAATACATACCTGATAGAGACGCCAAAGCACTTGATGGCGATGGCAGCATCGAAGAAAACAGCTGCCTGTGGGAAAGTAAGTTGGGAAACAGCGAAAAACGAACTTCGTCGGTGTGGGGTAGCACGTGCGCAAAGAGTGAGTAGGTACAGCCCAAAGCCGCAAACTGTCCCAGAGAATGCACATGTGATCATTCCCGGGATAATACCCGCTGATGCCATGGCCTGGAGGACGAACCCACTACTTAAGTATGCACGTTCGAGTGCGAGGAAAACTGGAAGCTGACCAGAGGGAACGTTAGCATACCTGCCGTCAGTCAGTCTTGGACGAAAGGATCAAATAGGAAGACGCACCACTCCCGACGATCGTATTTGAGATGTTACTGACAGAGCTGGCGATGCTCGCATGACCTTCTCTCGGTCTCGGTACAGCTTCGTTTCCGAGCAAGGCAGAGCCCTCGCTATCCTCTACGCCACGATGGTCGGTATGAATGCCTGAGACCCCCGTCTCTACAGCTCCATACGGGTGTATCATCTCGTACGACCTGAATCTAAGGAGGACAAGACGAGGCTGGCGAGTGAGAGGAGGAAGACCAGAGTTTCCACGGCGGCTGACCCTACTTAGGCGACACGATTACCATTGACGTAAGAAAGCATCACGGACAAACACTAATATTAATCGAAATACATCGCGACGAGTCAATGAAGCGTCCTTCAAAGCAAGACCGCAGGGAAACGAGGAATAAGAAATGTGTGCACTGTGCTCAATAGCGCATCCTACTCTGACTGCTACCTAGTCTTCCCGCCTGTCTTTCCCGTTGACGGGCTTGCATTCGTTGGTGTCTCAGATTGGCCATCATTTGTTTCGCAACAGGTGACAGCTCCGACGAAGATGCCGGAGAGGGTGGTTCGAGGAGGTGATGTGAGCGAAGGCTAAACGGGCGAACTGGGGTGACAGGTTGAGGAAGGCGAGATAGCGCATTATTCTTCTTGCCGCGGTGTGCAACGCTCATTGACGGCTCAGCATCTGTTAACCGAGGCTTCATCGGCGTAGGTTGCAATGGGACAGGTTGTTGGCGCGGTGAATTGATAACGGAATCGTGCTTTGATTCCGCGGAGCTACTTGAAGAACCCGATGCACTTCTCAACTTGGGTATCTGGGAATGCATTTCACGTGGTCGAGCGGCAGTAACACTGATATGCTTGTTATCAGTGTTCAATCTCTCATCTAAAACGGGCTGCATGGGCAGAGGCTGCTCCGTCGCGGGATGAAAGTCGTCAACTTCACACGGATCTGACAGAGGATCTGTACTTTGTCGCGAGGGCATTTTGGAAGGCGGACGGGGTCCGCAAGGATCACGACTGCTTTGTCCTGTATATTGGGTAACGACGGGTTGTAGGAGTGTAGATTCCTCATCCTCGCGCTGCGGTGACAAGAATTCGGCAGCGGTCTGAGAGGGAGGAAGGGATTGGTTCGAATCAGAGGCAATAGAATGACGTCGCTGACTAGTAGGTGAAATGGGTTGAGGGATACAGGTGTCGCAGCGACGTGGAAGGGAAACATATGGAGAGTGTTTGGTATCGTTAATAGGGGTTTCGGCCGAAAAGTGTCGATAGTGCGGTGTAGTCGTCTTCAGTTGGGGCAGCCTCGAAACCGGACCGTTCTTCTTGTCGCCAAGGAACCCAAATATCTGAGAGGCACGTTGGAGCGACATAGAGTCCCCACATGACGCATTGAGTGCTTGTGGATGTGTAAGGTCGGTGGAGACACTGAGTTCGACTTCGAGTGAGGAAAAAATTGGGTAATCGGTGGTTGAGGTTTCGCATTCAATGGGGAGTGCAGTTTTGTCATCGGGAGAAAGAGTGCGAGTAAAATGGGTGTCTGCAGGAGTCCGAGGGCCAATGGAGGATACGGAGGAATTGGCGTCAGTCTCACTGAGTGTCTCGTCAGTCATTGGGTAACAAGGGAGTGTATTTGGCTGACCCAAGGAGCTTTTCTGCCCAAGATATGTCACCCTCCACGCTGCCACTTCTTAGCTCTGGGGAGGATGGATGTCCAAGTAATTGTCGCAAAGTGGACCCTGTATGACGCCTTTGGACGCAACCTTCCTTCCGAGGGGAAGGGGTATTTAAGAAGAGAGTAGAGCTGAGGTGTCCTTGATCATCGTAATGGTTTAGAAGACTTGCTACTGAAGGGTCCTGACTGAGAGCCAGAAGACGACTCTTGTCTCGTGGTGTGATGGGCACACTCTTGGAACGACGGCGGGGCGACCCTAATTGCCTTGGTGTAAAGCTCACGTCCATTGGGGGGTACGCGTTTGGGAACTCGGTACGGCTGTGCACGGTTCGACCATGGACGGTGACGGAGTAGGTGCTACGAGCAGAAACACTGGCAAGAGTTGTAGACGATGACTTTGGAGGAGGAACGACGGAGTCGATGGGGTGTGCTGAACGAGGGAACATGAGGACGAGATGTTGGGCGCTGGACCAGGAGCAAGAGGTGGACTCACGGAGGGGGGGCAGAGAGCCGAGGCCAATGTGTGGTTCTGCTGCGAATCGGCCAGACGAGGAACGCAGCAGGCGACTGAGGGCAGCCTCTGTATCGTCGACGTGAGATGGCTTGAGATGCTGCTGAACAGGAGGTGCCGAGCAAGGATCCACCGCTGACCGCCTCTTGGATCTTCTTTTTCTGGTGATCGAAAAGAGCTTTCTGAAGAAACGCATGATATCGTGTCGAGTCGTAAATCCGTGACGGGCGTAAGTACGTAGAAAGTCAACACCGACCAAACGATGACCAAAACAACGCGTCGGGTATTCGGGTCACGTGGTTGTACGAACTCTTTCGACCTCCACGATGCCGCTCTCACTCGAAGTCGTGGGCAGCACCGTCCGCGATTTCTGCATGCTCGAGCGCAACTTTTTGTCGCACCTCAAGCTAGTCCTGCTGCTGACGCTGCTGTCGTCCTCTGCTTTACTCGGGATACGCCTCCCCGGCCCTTCGGGCGGCAGCCAAGGAGAGGCGCTTGGCGCAGCCAGCCTGCCCGCAGCAATCATACAGCTCGTCGCTGCTTTGGCTACCATTGCCGCCGCCATCTGGGAGTACCACAGCGGAGTCAAGGATTTGCTGGGAGTGAAAGCGTTCCTGGCCGTGACAAGGTGAAACATCCGTCGTCAACCACGGTTGCGCTGCAGCCTCATGCGCTTTCGCAGGGTACATTTCCCCCTCATGGTGCTGGTGACGGTCATGATCGTCGCAGTGTCTGTCATCTACCTCTTGTATTCCGCATGAGAGGAATATGTGTATGTAGCGTACATGTAAAAGGTCACGTGGTGTAGATTCCCTCGAGAGTGGATCAATGAGACAAGTCCACGAGAAAATACCCAGACCGACTTTTGTTCTCTTGATCCTCCCCTCGCCATGAAAATCAGCAAAAAGATCGAACAGTCCACAAAAGAGGGAAAGATTTGGTGGTCCTTTGAATACTTCCCTCCCAGGACAGCTCAGGTCTGCTTTATCTCCCCATCCTCCTTCACGACTCGTCTCTCATCTCTTCTAGGGTCTCCAAAACCTCCTTGATCGGATAGAACGCATGCGCGCCTTGGGTCCCGAGTTCATTGATATCACTTGGCGAGCCCCCTCCCCTATCCGTATTGCGTGTGCCGCTGACCCGCTCGTAGGAATGCCGGTGGTCGAACTTCTGATCTTACATCGGAGATGGTAAAGACATGTCAGGGCCTCCTTGGCATCGAGACTTGCATGCACTTGACATGTACCAACATGCCGCGAGAAAAGGTCGATATCGCCCTCGCAGTAAGTCATGTTGCACAACTCTCTTACTCCATCACTGCAATTCAGAACAATGATCTAGGAAGCAAAACAACATGGGTGCCGTAACGTACTTGCCCTCCGTGGAGACCCTCCGGCAGGCCAAGATGAATGGGAAGCCGTCGAAGGTGGTTTTGTCCATGGAATCGATCTTGTCAGACACATACATAAGTTACACGGCGACTACTTTGACATAGCAGTCCCCGGTTTCCCCCAGAATCAGCTTCTCCCCCCTGAAGAGCGCGAGCTCGAGATGAAGTATCTCAAAGGAAAGGTCGACGAGGGCGTGGATTTCATTTTCACGCAGATGTTCTTCGACGTCAACATCTTCATTGACTGGGTCAAGGCTGTCAGAGCAGCGGGAATAACCGTCCCCATTGTTCCTGGCATTGCTCCTATCCAGACTTGGAATGGCTTTTTGAAGGCAACGAGCCTTGCAAAGACCAAAATCCCCCAGTTCTTCATGGACGCCTTGGAACCCTACAAGAACGACGATGAGAAAGTCAGAGAAATAGGCACCAAGCTGGTCGCAGACATGTGCCGCAAAATTTTCGATGCGGACCTCGGTATTAAAGGCCTTCACTTCTACACTATGAATCTGGAGAAGGGCACCAAAATGTTGCTCGAGGAGCTCAACTTGGTCCCGCGAATCGAGACCATCAAGCCCCTGCCATGGAGACAGGTACGCCGTCGATCCCACAATGAATCTATGTTGACCCTGTTCACAGTCTCTTACGCCAAATCGTCGACAAGAGAACATCCGCCCGATATTCTGGGCAAACCGGACCAAGTCTTATTTGTCACGTACTGAGAACTGGGATGAATTTCCTAACGGACGTTTCGGTGATTCTCGAAGTCCTGCATATGGTGAGCTGGATGGTTATGGTGTCTCGCTGAAGCAAACGGTGCGTGGTCTACATGGATTTCCTCGAGAGTGTTGCTGAGCTCTTTCCATCCACACAGAAAGAGGAGGCTTTGAAACTTTGGGGCGAACCCAGATCCTTCCCTGATGTTGCTGAACTCTTCGCTCGATTCTGCGAGAAGCAACTTCCAGCACTTCCTTGGTCAGATCAGCCAGCTTCATCAGAGACTGCTGTTATTGCTTCAGATCTGGCGAAGATGAACCGGCTCGGCTTCTTAACTATCAACTCCCAACCCGCTGTTAATGGGGCAAGGAGTGACGATCCGAGGTTCGGCTGGGGTCCAAGCAATGGTTATGTATATCAAAAAGTCAGTCTTTCCCCTTCTTCTTTGTGGTACCAGAGTATTCATGATATTGAACTTAGGCATACCTGGAGTTTTTCGTGAACGGTGACTTGTTAGAGCTGCTTATATCGCAAATCGAGCTGGACCCCAACATGACATACTACGTCATCAACAAGCAAGGCGACCTGCGAACAAACACTCACTCGGACGGACCGAACGCCGTCACCTGGGGTGTTTTCCCCAACAAGGAGATCATTCAACCCACCATCGTCGAGGCTATCAGCTTCATGGCATGGAAGGTGCATATCTTGGCCTTCATCAGGTTAATACAATCTGACCATCTCAGGACGAGGCCTTTGAGCTGGGTTGCAAATGGGCCTACATCTACGATGCGGGTTCGCCGTCACGCAAGCTCGTCATGGGTATCATGAACGAGTCTTACCTCGTAAACGTGGTTCACAACGACTTCAAGAACCCAGACGCCATATTTGTCCCCTTCGTCAAAGCTGGCGAAGAGTACGCGGCATCACACCCACAGCAGAATCACGGAGCAAAGACGAACGGTTACGTGAACTAAGGACCTGCTTCCTTGTCACCTTGGTTTCTCTCGCATTTGGCCAACTCCTCGTTTCCATGATCCAACTCACAGCACTCACTTCATTATCCTACGGGTTCAACCCCCGTACCATCACCACGCCGCATATCTTCTGATATCCTCTCTAAAGTAACTTGCTTCAACCGCTACCTTGTAGACTGGCCGCTGCATCAACTGCATACACTCACATACGTTAACTCTATTTTTACTATCCACGAGACGATAGAATTGTGTGCTGTAACAAGGTCCATGAGCGACTAATAGTAATTACTATCACCTTGCAATTGGATCGTGCCAATTCGCCGAGCAACATTCGTCTTACATACCAGGGGTCAAAATTACAACAATCCGTTGACAAACCATCACAACCATTTAGAGCAGGTCGGAAAAGAAAAAGTCCGTGTTCGAGGGAGGAGGGCCGGCCACTAGTCCGCTGGGTATATCAACTTTCTCACCTGTAAGGTCTGCGATAAAAGGCACGTTGAGCGGCGGGAGCATCAAGAAGGCGGAAGATAGGTGCGTACCTAGAAGTTTGATCTTGAGGCCAATCTCGGTGAGCGCTTTGATGTAACCGGCAGTCTCGTCGGAAGTGACGTGTCCACCATCTCGTCGGAGCATGTTCAAGCCGTCTGTCCAATCTGCCCACGTTGACTGATCGGTGGCAATCTGGTCCGCCAACGAGCCTTCGCTAGCAGTCAACAAGGAAAAGGAAAGCGGCGATGGAGTTTGTAAGCCAGGCAGATCGACGTGGTCATGCACAGCGTTTGAAGATGGAGTACATGTGCCAGTCGCAATCTGGTTGATGACGGCAATTTCAATACGATCCGGAAGATCCTCTAATCCACTTCGAACTTCGAACTTGGCGGGGCTGTCCACATAGTGTACATACTTGTAGCCGTTATCCTGGAAGCGTCTGCGTGAGCGTGTGGTGAACTGGAGAGTGGATAGACTTCTACCAAGCGCATAAACCTCCAGGGTGCATTGGGCCGCTTGATAGTGCCTGTCTGCGCTGGCGAAACACCGTTGACGAACCAGGTACCCTGTATTAGACACTGTATCCGTTGTTGGCGGACAAACTCTGCAGATTCCCTCATAAGCTTCTCCTTCAAATTCCTGTTTGACATGAGTACAATGCTCCAGACTTGCAGTATCACGAACATACCTGACCGGCACCTTGCTCAACAGATCATCCTCAGCCTCTAGCTCTTGCATCTGACGATCCCGTACTGCACGATACTCGCATTCCAAAAAGTCCTGTTCAAGTGTATGCCAAGGTTTCGTATTCACCCCTTGTAGCGCTACCTTGACCCTTTTCGGTGACGATACGTTGTCAAAGGATGTACCAAATGGTGGGAGAGAAGACCTACTGGCTTCGAGTTAGTGCAACAATTCGACTAAAATCACCACCGGCAGATCCACTTTCGCTCCACATCCGCAAGAAGAAATGCATTGCCAACGTGTGGACTTTGTAGAAGTTGAGGAAGAATGGCTGAAAGGTCGTTGGCGTCGAATCTGAAAGATCTGTTAGATTTCTGAAATGATCTAGCAAGAAAAGTATATGTACAGGCTGGTGCGAAGATAGCCCAGTGTTCGGAAAGAAGCTCAACGATTTCGTTGGATGCCCTGGCTATCGGACAACGACGTTCCTCAGGTCGGCTGAGTTGCTCTAAAACGACCTAGTGTCTGGTATGAGCAACGAATTTCTGACTGTCCAACCACGCGGAATACCCTGGAGAAGAACTCTGCGTCGTTCTGGACAAAGTTGAACAGACAGTCGAGACCAAGAAGGCCGACTTCTTGAAACTCTTCGATAATATTCTCGCTGCCAAACCCAATCTTCGTCCATTTTACTTGTTGGCCGTCTGCATCGATTTCCTCATGAAGTTTACTGCTGTCCCAGATGTAATGTAGTAGAGAGTCATGAGTGGGTTCTGCCTGGGGTTCTACCAATGTTGTCTTCTTCCGGTAGGTTACTCGGATCATGTTTGCTTGGAAGTCCAATATACAGGATGTCAAATCGTCGGTGACATGGGATGACATGAGGCGCTGTGGGGACCTTTCAGTTTGTCCATGATTGTGGGTGAGATTTGACGTACAATGACAGCTTTTCGGACATTCAGTCGTTCGATTTCATAAATAAATTCGTCCCATCTGTCATCACTCACATGAGACAAAAGTGAGTTTATCAACATCAAACTGGAAGGATAGTGAGCCAGTGGATCTAATGTAACATCCGGGAATGGCACATGCCTGTTCAATGCCATAGCAGTATCGGCACTTCCTAGGCGATTGATGACGGTCTCCAAAGAACCCTTGCCTCTTTGCATCTGCTGGAACACACACTGGAACCCGAACATATAGACTGAATCTGGTGGCAACTGAGGCGGGCTCCTACTGGAACTAGCCACGACGGGACCGGGTGCGTTCATGGGGTCAGCTTCGACAAGCTTCTTCAAAATTGCTGTCGCAGGTCGACAGACATTGATAAGGGAGAGAGGTGACGCGAGTATTTGCACTATTTTGAAGATGAACTCGTCGGTTAGCGTTGACCAGCCATATTCCAGGTCCATGAGATTTTGCACCGCCGTAAGTGCATACTTGTTGGAAGACTGAGGACTCGTTGGGTCGAGAGATAAACTAGGCAACACGTACTGCGAGAGTATTTCCGTGTTCGGAATAAATGACGTGGATGAGTGCTTGGAGGCCATTGAGATTGAGAAACTCTTGAGCGAACTTTTCTTCCTGCAGGCACGGTGAGCTGCACTGATGGATGGAAAGAATAAAGGACATGCCTTGATATATTTCTGCAAGGAGAACAGGGACAATCTAAGAGACTTTTCGTCTGGATAAGTGAGTTTCTGGACGATCTCGGCGGCCTCGATATGAGGAGCATTGACAAGCCTAGGATGGATGGAGTGAGCAGCGGAACGAAGATGATCCGGTGAAAAGAGGGACCTGAGATGGACCTTGCTTTTGATCTTTTTTCTGAGATTGTCATTTGTGACCAGTTCGTCGGTGTCACGGTCTCTCAACGCGAAATGAGATGAGGGGTCGGTAACCTTGAGGTTTACGCAGAGCTGACGGACGACGTCCTCGACAGTGAGGGTAGGGTCGATGCGGGCGCGAACGGTGAGACCCTCCTTGGTGGTGACGTTGTTGGTCGGAACGAGTCCCCCGGAGGGTGCGAGCGTGGTACGTGAAGCACCTGGATTGTTGGTGGAGGACATGGCGGATGGCGGATGTGACCCGCACTCGTCAAATTCGAGGTCTGAAAGATGGCGGTGAGGAACGGCTCAGAATTTCGGGACCAATGTATCAGCAAGGATGAAATTCGTCTTTTTCTGGTCAGACTGACGTGCAAATCCAGGAAACTCGTCATCTGGAACCGAAACGAAGAACGGGAGCTCACCGAAAGGAGTGTCGTGAACGAGCGACGCGGACGACGAGGGCGTGAGATGAGCGGCTGACTTGTCCGCCGTCCACCGCGACTACCGTTCGTCATGGAACTTCTCACCAGGTCGCCATGGCCCGCAAGACATCCACCAAACCACGCCCGACGCCTCTCAAAGACCTCCAGACCGCCATGCAGACCGACCAGCCTCGTCCCTATCTCATCCTCGACGCAGATTCGCCTCCGCCTTCCCCAGCGTACCCCTTCGACCCCCCGCCGCAACGGGACAACCCCGCATGGCAGGTACGTACACCACCTTCTGACAGTTTGCCCATTTGTACTCCATGTTTCTTTTT